>JACGCK010000115.1:0-150857 GCA_014925825.1 Pholiota molesta
TCGGTAACGATTATTAAGTGGAGAATTCTGAGTTTCCTCCATTAATTCTCTCAACACCGTTGTATTTACGGATGTCGTTTTATTCGGATCCTGCGATCCCACGTATTGAATCGAAGGGTCCTGTCGGTTATTATTTGCAGCCATTCCAAGTGTTGCATTGAAAGGCGCCCGCGGAACAGGCGCTCGAACTTCACCCGGAGGCGTATCTGCTTTAATTCCCTCGTGAATTCTATCCATATAAAATTCCGGGGTCGGAACGTAGCGACTATTTACGCCGTCCTCATTTCTTCCAGTTATTTCTGAATACATTCGTACTGCCAGCGCGACGCGTCTCATTACTGGGACGCAGTAATCCATATTGTTTGGATCACCAATTGGTAATCCCCGTGCCTGCCGCGCCAGTATAGTACTAGTCACCGCTTCGCCTACTAATTCTGAGCGCCTATGGATAGGCACTTCATTCTCAGTGAAATCCTCCCAGAAGAGCATTAATTCCCGTCCGAGAACCGAATCCAATGCGGCGATGGGTGTTTGTTCTCCCATTCCGTAGCGGCGCATTGCGTCATTGGCGCCCATGCGTGATCCGTGCCGCATTGCCGGCTGTTCGGGCGCCCCGACCGATCCGGTCTGATCGGTCCACCGTGAGTCTTCGGACTGAAGTGCTGGCCTTCGGGGGAGGCCTTCCAGAGGAGTACCCCCGCTCTTTCCTGGGAGGTAAATGCTCCATATACTGGTTGGTTCGCTGTGGGCGAGCCTGTTGTATATCTACCAACTCGGGTCTCAGGACCTTGCTCAGTTGGTGCATCAGAGGCTTGATTGCTCAAGTGCGGTGATTGCGCGCTCGAGAATAAGCCCGGAGGACTTGGTACGTTGTCGTTTGTCGACATCTCGCAGCCCTCACTGATGAGTGGAAAATTTTCTGGTTTTGTTCTTTTTTGTGCTTTTAGTTACTTCGTTCACAACTAGCAATATAGCTGTGGTTCAAAAAAGTGAAACGCTTTCCGTTCCGTAGTAGGTAGTCCTTAGGTCACTCGAATAGAACCAGCCAACCAATATATTGGTAGTTCTACGAAGTGATAGAATAAAGACTAAAGAGTGAGGGTGGTTGCGCGAGCCTTATATATGGGCCTCGCGCATTACGTAAGTACGATGTCGTATGTACCCGTTACAGATGCTGATGCTTGGAGAATGCAGCAGTGGTACGAGGGTAGGCGGTCAAACTCTGTGTGGGTCAAGGGTGGGTGGTAATACTCCAGTCTGAACAGGCGGCAGTTTATATCTTCGGATATACGAACCTACGGTTGACTGGTTGTGGGTGATGGTCTGGTGATGGTCTCCTATGGTCTCCCAGTTTGAATAGGCGGAAGTTTATATTCTGTGGGCCCTGAGAACCTTCGGAATGTGCGGTTGACCGGTTGTGGGTGATGGTGCTCAGTGGTGCCCCAGCCCAGCCCCAGTCTGAACAGCGGAGGTTTGTATTTTGCGAACCCCGAGAACTTTCGGAATGTACAAGTGGACAAGTGGGCTCAGAATGATATTCCATTGAATCCATTCACCGAATTAACGAGAATCTTGTCATGTGCGCATACGGTACAAACAACACAATTACTCATTCCTCATAAATGTGGACTTTTTACTCCAGTCCTCATCGTCAGTGTCGATGAAGATAGTTGCCCCTTGCCTGCCACACTCATACGTCGCCCCTTGAAGTATATATCCCTTGGCTTGGATGCACTTTAACGCATTGATGAAGCATTGTAAGAACTGGGCCGCCTCATGTGGACCATCGTTCGTCTGCGTGATGCGTGTCCGCCCAATGTTGAAGACTGAAAGGGTAGGTAGAGGCTCATCTGGAACAGAAGGCTGAAATAGGTGAGGTGAGGTTTTAAACAAGTTTTAAAAACCATTATTCATGTGCGTACTAGATTGTCAATGGACATGATTATGGAAGGCGAATTCGCGTTCAAATGAGATGCTGACGCTTGGTGAATACAATGGTATGGGAGTAGGTGGTCAAGCTCTGTGTGGGTCAAGTGTGGGTGTATAATGCTCCAGTATGAACAGGCGGAGTTTAGGGCTAGTTCGGCAATCATGATACGAGCGTATTATTGATGACATTCGTATTATTCGTAGCCCTCGACGAAAATTCATGAAATACACTATTCAAGTTTTCAAAGATATAAGATATAAGGTAGCGCTACGTCGTCTGAAAAAGTGATCGACTGTGCATCATACTGTAAGGAGTCTGCAAAGGACTCAGGAGACTAATGGGCGCCTGGCTGTATTCGGGCCGGAGACATTTGAAAAATAGTCGGCGACTTAATTTTAAACTCCGAGAGTTTGAAGGTCGCTTCATTCCTGTCAGCCCTCTACGTACTACTCTCAAGTCAGCCTCGTCGCACTGAGACTGCCTATAAATCCACATGGATTCCTATGAAATCTTTTTTCAGGTCTGCTCCGCTGACTGTCATCTGTGTTCCCATATTTCTTGACATCAGTAACACACTACCCCCACGCTCGCTACCTTCGCAAGCCCACACGGCAGACCACATTTCTATTTCCTATCCAACTTTCTCGGAACTATGGGCTCCCTGCGAAGACTTCGAATATTGATAATCACCGTTACACTTGTCAGCCATGCATATACCGGTATCGCACTTGCCATACCTGCGTCCCCAAAATCACTGCAATGGACGCAGCTCCAACTCCATTGCATCTTCGCTTTCTCACTCTTAGGGCTGACTCGGATACCGTCTCCACAGATGCAATGTTTGATTCATCTCCTACCACAGGAATCGACGCAGAATCTGGACTTCCACCGATCAAGGAGGTCTTGCAAGCTATGATGAATCAGGCGGCAGCGTCTGCTAGTCTGAGCGACTCTAATTCACTGAATGGACAGCCCACTCCTTCCCTATCTCCGGAATCACTGTCCGGTCAACCTGAAGCATCGATCACTGCTACTGCAGTCTCTCCTCTCGCTTCTTTGCCCAAGCAAGGCCCAGGGATCGTGCTGTTGTCATCTACTGTGCTCCCAGGCTTTTCTGCTACCAGTCAGAACCCAGAACCTACCTCCACAAATACCAATTCTGTGAAAAATAACGGCAGCGTCAACTCTTCTCATAGAGTGCTTATCTTGGGCTCAGTTGTCGGCGGCATCCTCTGTGTGATGCTCTGCATCTTCTTCGTCCTCGATCCCTCAGTTTCTGCCAGGTTCTTGGCCTACTTCAGCTTGCGGAAATTCCGATCAAGTAAGAAAGACAGAGGCATCTCACATATGGCCGAGCCGTCCAGCTCCTTCATGGTCAATCGCGGTTCTCCAGAACGGACATTCGCCGGCATGAACACCTCGCGCTTGTCTCCCTCTCCAGAGAAGGGCGAAAAGGGCGATCGCTCCATCAGCAGTATCCAAGTCCAGCCATACTGTCCAAGTTCTCCATCTGCTCCTCCGACTACCTCAGTGCCTCGACGCGCGACTCCGCGATCACTTCGATCACCACGGCCTCCGACGATATGATGTCGCACAACAGCGCCAGCGGATCCCCGCGCGTTCGTCCACGGTGACGTTCGCCGCGAATACGCGGCCCACGCGCCCACCGCGCCCGCCGACCGCGGACAGCCCCATGCTCTCGGACTCGGTGTACCTCGCGTGCTCGAACCAGCCGTACGTGATCGTCGAGCCCCCGGCGTTGAGAAGCGCGGACTTCACCGCCGCCGCCGCCGATCCACCGCCGAAGAAGATGCTCACGCCGAACGAGTTCTTCGCGCTCCATGTGCCGGGCATCATCTCCAGTCTCGTTGGGAACCACGCGAGCAACAACACCAGCGGCAGCGGCGGTGGGAACGGTAGCGGCAAGAGGGAGAGGGACCGCGCGACGATGGCGGTGCCGCACCAGCCGTCGGGGGTCGCGCGCACGGGGTCGCAGCACTCGCGCACGAAGAGTGCGCCGCTGCTGAGCTCGCTGCGCAGCGCGATGACGCGGGCAGCAGGACCGCGGCGGTGTCGGGGATCCGCAGGACGCGGCGGGGAGGGTGGGGACATTGCGGAGCGCGTCACTAAGCATCGCCGGAGTCGCTCAGCGTCTGGATGGGCGTACCCTGAACGACTGAGACCGAGGATGACTTTCATGCACTGAGCTATGGTTAGAGCTGGATTCGGAGAGCGGCGTTAGGGCGGGTGATGGGACGTGCATGACTATATTTTAGATGCCTGTATTTTTGGGGGAATTCTCCTTTTATTTTTTCGGGGTTCATTCGCCTCTTCTTTTACTTTTCGATGTCAAATTATGCAGTTCAAAACATTCAACACTTGGTCAGGCGTATGTATACCGTGAAATATGTGTTGGAACTTGGAAGGCCCGTAGTGTCTACTTGCATGCGAATTTGTGTTTCACGGTGGACCTTGACAGTTATAACATCATTATTGTCATCTAGTAACTGCACTTGAGACCTTCGAAAATGAATACAGGGGTCAGTACAGGTCAGTACTCCACGCCAATTGGCTAATTTTAGGGTCGCGACTGGTCGCGATCGATATCAATTCGGCAAGATAATCCGAGTCATCGAAGTTATTTTTAGCAGCTTTTAAGAGCGTCGTAAACGTTTGTGGGCCTTTCTTCACCTCCACATCGAAACTACTCAAGAACTCAAGAGACAGCAAATCGACATGATCACAGTGACCTTCGTATGTTGTCATCAAACACTCGTCTTCATGCGTTGATCCTTTGCAGATTAGACACGGCGAGAGTGAAGATAACTTGGTACGCCCTTTACTTGCTGCACACTAAATCAAAGCTGACTAGTGACTCTTCACAGAGGGCAGTATGGGCTGGATGGAAGGATTCTCCTCTATCCGAACTAGGTGAGAAAGATGAAATTACCTCAGTCCTCAACACCCTTTCCTGGTCCTAACATGTTCGGATTCTTCAAGGTAGAAAGGTACGTTCACACCCATCACTCCCAGGGGCCAGAACGCGAATCCGCGTTACTCACACACCATAGCAAGCCAATGCACTAGGCCAATACTTCGCCACAACCAGGATAACCCACTTGTACGCTTCCCCGCTCCAACGCGCACACACCACCGCGCAATTCGTGCATCAATACCAAGCGGAGCCGAAGCCACCTCTCGTCGTTGACCCCGACCTGCGCGAGCAGCACTTCGGCATCGCCGAGGGCCACCCGTGGGTGTCTACCCTCCCCGACGACATCCCCGTGGAAAAGCTCTGGGAGAAAAAGGTCTTCCCGATGTTATTCGAGCGCGACGAGAGGTTCCCGGAGGGCGAGAGCCTGGATGATCTGGCCGCGCGTGCAGAGCGTGCCATTCAGAAGTGCGTGTTGCCGCACCTCGCTGCGGCCCATCAGGGGGGCGAGCAAGGCGTGCACGTCGCGTTGGCGAGCCACGGCCTGTGCATCGGGGAGCTGGTGGCGGCGGTCTTGCGTCTCGATCCCGAGGCGGACCATAGCGAGCTGTACACGGGATTGCAGAACACTGCGTGGACGCGGCTGAAGGTGGGAGTGAGAGGCGATCACCAGGGCGTTATCGATCCCGCGAAGCCGCCGCCGTTGGAGGTCCGTGTAACGCACGTGAATCAGACGGAACATCTCAAGCAACTTGTGCGTCTGATTTTTCTTGGATCGATTTTATCGCAGCTTTGACGTGCTCTCTTGGCTTACAGGCGGAAATTCCTCGTGTTCATGAGGGAATGGATGGTGCACATGCTGAGGCGCTCGCGTTTTTCGGTGGAGATAGGACCAAGACTGGACATATATAATTGTCCTCTGACTTGGACTATGGTTTACAGTTGCAAGTGTGACATAATGTTCTCTGCAGCGTCGCGAAGAGATGATCTTAAAGTCAACTAGAGTATATTGGGTAACTTTCATTCCTAGAAAATCAGTTTATGATGAAAACAAGCTGCCTTCATTGATTAGTCTCGTCGCTGTTGTCCTTGAGCTTATGGTTTCTTGGTCTAAAATATGCAATATCTCTAGAGTATTGAACGCATGTTCGATTTTCGAGATAAATGCTTCATAAATGCGCCAGCATATCAAAACTAAACTGGCCACAAACGGAAATCAGATTATAAGGTGCTGACAATTTGGTAGTCAATGAATATTAATTATCTAAGATATGTATGGGTGCACACTGCTTGTATTCAATCCGAATGCTCAAGCCATTCCCAGCTGAGTCGAAAGCCTTGAACAGGAGCTTAGAGGGCTACGTTGATTGGGGTGCATCCAACTGCGAGAAGACCATCTATAATACGATACAGTTGTCAGCAGCCCTTCTCAAACGCAGTATCAAAAATAATGCAACGTACTGAAGTGGTTCTCGCTGCAGCAACTGGCTGGCTATTGCAAACCGAGCCTTGCCCAACCGCTCCAACAGAGATAGGACTGCAAACCACCCCGACCTGTCCGGTGACGCCATTCAGGCTGATACCAAGGAGTTCAAACATCTGAGAAAACCCAGAAGTATTTGAGGCTGCCAGGGAGTTGCCTATGCGTCGAGAAAGGAATGTGAGCGAAAGATTAGAAAAGCGAGTATGGGAGAATACTGACAGCACTGGACCTTTCCGGTGTTGCAGGAGTGCTCCGTGCCGTCGTTAGAGGAGCAGCGACGAAGACAGCCATGGAGGCAGCAGTGAACAAAGCGAGCTTGGAGAACATTTTGATGTTTGGGGATATTAAGAATAGGTTATAAACCAAGGAATTAAGGAGTGAAGATGGGTGTTCGACTGAAAAACGAGGAGAAATTTCCAGCCCATCTTATACGTAGGACGATGGCTCGTGCGCCTGCCAGCAGGACTCAGTGCTCGAAACATATTTTATTGCCGTTGATCTGCAGGGTTATCAAGAAAGTCGAAAGTAACCTAAACCCAAAGAGGCTCGGCTATTGACCTTAACCCTTAGTCCCCCACCATTTGCGCCAGTTGCAAAAATCCCGCCACTGGCTGGCTCGTTCCTCTTGAAGCTTTGGGAACTTACACCAATAAACAAATCTCGCTACCTTCCCGGTTTTTGGGCGAGAAATGGCTGTAGAAAGGTGGCCAGTTAGACATGATGGCCATGGCGGACATTTAATCTGCAGGCTAACATTATCTAAATTTGGCTCGGGGACAGGCTTGCAGGGACCATTAGCTCAGGACGCCGGACCGCGGGGGCATATCTGGGCATGTCCACCGATTTGACAGTCTTTTCAACTTCAAGTCCCAAAAATGAGCGGCCCAGATATATAGCTTTTCAGCTACCTGAAAATCCAGCATATTTCTGGTGAGATTGATCAATTATTGGGTCCAATAGCAAACATGCGTGACACATGTGACCTGGGCGCTTATTTTTGAAGCGCTTAGATGTCAATTTCGTAGCCACCGGTTGAGAATCAACCTTTTTTCTTAGAAACAAAGTGTATCCGTAAGTTAACATATTACAGCTACTCTGCTAGAATCTCAAACGGAATGATAAACTTTGAGTACAGGGCGAACAAAGTGCGATTTAGCCGAAAACGTCACATTTATCTTTGGACACACATGTACATACTTGACAACAAATCAAGTTTAGCTACAAGTAAATCCGTCGACTTCAAGATAAAGAGTTCAATGACCAGGTTCCTGCGCTATTCTGTACAACCTCGCTGATAGTACCGGGTATTCCAGCACTTACGTGCCCTACGGCGATATTTCCTGCAGTATTGACGGCGGAATAGAGCTCCACCGTTCCTGCAGCAGAGGTAAATCCGTACTGGGTCAAACAAGCCGAGCAAGAGCGCCACCGCTCCACCCCCCGGACGCAAAGTAGTACTCGCTGACAACGCGGCTGCGCGAGAGGAAGTAGAGGTGGATCTAAGGCGCACAAAAAAAAACGCCCCCGTTATTCCTCGATACTAATCACAGAAACCTGTGTCGATATACTGACCTCGCCGCCGTTGTTGCTCTTCCACACGACTGATATCGGCGTGCCAGGGAGGACTTCAGCCGCAGGCACAAGCACGATGGGCGGTGCGATAGTGTGCCCGGACCCAAAGAAGCCGCTGAAGCTGTACTCTAAGATGACGCCGGTCGCATCCTGGTAGTAGAGGCGGCGGTCGCCGTCCTGAGAGGGGTTTGTGGCGGCGGCAACGTTTCCTTGCGGAGTGATGGGCGTGAAGGTGTCTGGGGCGGGGATTGCAACGACACCGCTGATGCATGCTGCGAGAAGAGGTGTGATGCACTGTTGAGATGATGTGGTTAGTGAGTGTTGTGGTCGAATCCGAGGAAGAAATACCAACCAGGAGGAGCTTGCAGAATGCCATTGTGAAGTGTGCAGGTGCTTGTTTGGTTTGTAACTCAGAGTTGAATGAAGCTTAGAATTCTTGAAAAGCTCTGCTTGTTGGCTTTGGGACGTCCCTTCTCTTATACGAAATGAGGCCGTAGGATTCTACAAAGATATTGACAACGGAAAAACCAGCTCAATAATCAAACTTCTCTAGTCAGTTATTCCGTTACGTTGAACGTAGATACTTGATGTTCCCGAGACATTTCTTGATGTGAATGGAAGGTGCCAGTGATAAATTCTATTGCTGATCATGATGGACCTGGACCAGACGGCTCGGAATTCAATCGAAGGAGCATCTTTGAGTTCGGTACATGTGTCTCGGAAACAGTCAGAATCCGCATGTGCATTCCTAAAAAATTTACTGACCTCTGCGCTATAGAGTTTTGATGACTCCGATACCGACAACGACACATGTACAATAGCAGCCCTTGAAGCTAACATATGGAAGATCCATCCCACCGGGCTTCCGTGGCGTATGTATTGTATGTATCTCAAGTATGACGGGCGTGGGGGCACCGAATACGCGGACACAAAAAGTGAAGTGCACATTCAAGCTCAACGATGAGCTTAGCATCCACCCGCCTCGCATAAAACGAGTGGAGAGAGCTCGTCAATTACCGTATGTTCGACGTCTGTCTTCTTCAGAGCGACACAGTCTTCTCCCGACCAGTGACATGACTTTATTATATATTCTGTGCTCCTTCTCCCGGCAGACACGGGCCAAACATCTCTGAATTGACACGGAACTGGGCAGCGTATTTCAGGAGCGATGTCGCCACGCGAGCAATTGGCGAGTGCATGCACAGAGGAAGAACAGCACCAGTCGATGGTCGGTCTGTAGATCAAGTAGATTAAACCATATACTGTAACATGGATGTTGATCAGTATATAGTAGCTCTTCACGCATCCTCCTTTCCGAACCCATATGAGGCCGCCCCTAGATACTATGCTGTTAATTTCATGGCGGGAGCAGCACACTCGTTTGCCAAATATATCTTTCGAGGATCAATTCCTCGGGAGGAGATTTGAGTCCTGACTTAGAGAGCAAATGATCCACACAGTCCGGCGGACCCATGTGCATTGCGTCTGGGCCATGTCAGACTCACATGTAACCCGTGGATCGTCCCGGGGGGCGCCGCTGAAGTAGAACAACGTGAACAACAAATGAACGTCGCCTTCATCATCACTGTGCAGCGCAAACATTATGAAGGCAGTTGATTGCGGATAAGATGTTGCTTCCCGTTTTAAATGATGTACACAGATGAAGAGAGGGACGGAGATATTTGCACTAGGAGGATATCGGGTGTAATGCATGATTATATATACGCATGAACGAAGAACGAGCAAGAACTATACAATAATATGTAAGTAAGTAAAAATGAAAACAAACAAAAAAGTGTCCCAGGAGGTATACATCCCACACCCCAACACGAAACAGCGAACATTAAACGCCCAACCCCAAAAACCCAGACGCGCCACACACCCCACCGCCCACCGCCCACCGCGTCGTGGTTACACCAGAATCACCGCGAGCAGCAGCGCCATCAGCACGACCATGAGCACGATGATGCACCACCCGCTGCCGCGCTCCTCCGAGTCGCGCAGGAAGCGCCGCATCCGGCGCACCGCGTCCCCCATCTTGCCGTCCGACGTGTCCACACCGCGCTCGAGGTCCGTGAGCATCCTACGTCACACCAATGCAATGTAGGCATCGCAATGAATGATACGGGGTCCCGAAAATAAGGAAGAAGGAAGCAACGTCAGCGTTCCGGGTGGTTGAAGGAGAGGAGAGGAGGAAGGGAAGAGGAAGGGCGCGGGAGCCCGTGCACGCACTCGTTGTGTTCCCCGATCTCCTGCCCCATCAGGCTCGCCTGCTGCGCGATCGTGCTCAGCGTCCCCGCGATCGAGTCCATCGCGTAGTCCTGGTCGCGCATCATCATCTACATAAATAAATGAAAGAGCGGGGAAATCAAAGTAAGCATCTGGCCGTACACCCAAACCAAACCAAAAACCAAAAAGGCCCCAGCCCGAGGATGAACTACGAATGAACCACAGAAAAAACGCACCTGCTGCTCCTCGCGCGCCCACACCGCCTGTGGGTCCTTATCGTCGGCGGGCGCGGGGGTGCCGTACCTCTCTGCGAACGGTGAACCGGGGCCTGCGCGCGGGGAGAGGAGGGGGAGGGGCGTACCGGATCCGGGGGGCGGGAGGTGGGAGTGGGGTGGGGCTTGGGGCTGTTTGGGGGGTGGTTGGGAGAAAGAGGAGGTCTGGGAGACGGAGGTGCGCATGGACTGCGGCGTATGGGGTGGTCAGTTATGTCGCACAGGAATATGCATGCAGAGACGATGCTATGTGGCGATAGGGAGAGGGTTTACGAGAGAAGGGGAGTGAGTCCGCACCTCTATCTCCTGCCGGACGTGGCTCACGTACCGGCGCCGCTTCTGCACCTCCGCGTCGTCGAGCCCGAACATCCGCGCGTCGGTCGACTCTACAATCCTGTGCAGACACGAACGTGAGTAGGCGGGCGGGGGCGCACAGAGCAAACGCGCACGGGCGCGGCGGCGTACTTGACGCTCTCCTCCAGGTCCTCCAGGTCGGCCTCCAGCGCCGCGAGTGTGGCTTTGAACTGGCAGCCGGCGCAGCGTCAATACCACGGCGTTCTGTGTGTGCGAATGGGAGGGAGGGTTGACGCACCTCGTTCCGCGCCCACATGAGCTCCTCGCTGTCCGGCCGCGCCATGCTGCGGATGCGGAGGAAGGAGGACTGCAGCTGCGCGGCCGTCTGCAGCGAGGTCTGGATCTCCTGCTGCACGGCGTGGTAGGGGTCCACAGACATATTAGCGGAAATGCGCTGGTGTCTTTGGGATTAGGGTCTTCCCAGGCGGCGGTTCTCCTGAGCGCTAAGGACCGGGGAAGAAGGCAGGAATGAGAAGGGGATGCTCTGCAGAGAACGCGGCGGGTGGGAACACTGGCGAACTGGGGGCTTGCAGTGATGTTAGGGGATGGTGATGGTAGGGTGTTGGATGGTGGCTTTGCACTGTCGAGCGCCTGCTGCCACTTTGTTTGTTTCGCCTGCCAATGCCATCGACGTGCGGCATCGCCGGAACACTCCGAGAAGAAATTCAAACCAACGTTCTGCCGTTCACTCACCACACTCACTCACACTCAGTACTCCGTATTCAGTACTCAGTGCCCAACCCAGTGCTGAACAATACCCGGATTGATGGATGGTTGAACGTCCTACGGACGGTGTCAGTGTCTTTCCCAGGCGCGTGCGGTCTGGCTTGTACTGGCTGGTGCGATTCCTGGATTACCTTCTGAGCGCTGCCCGGTGACGAGGACAACGTCGGTGTTCTCAGTATCCAGCACTCCGATCGGGAATGTTCCAATCTTGCCAGCCATGTCATGCTGTCAATGTCCTTCCTTCCTTTCTTTGAAGATATTCATGCTTCTTTTTCTTCTTGGCGCCCACTGTGCGCGCAGCCAGCCGGGCACGGGTGTGGCAGGATGGGGCATATTTCGTCGGAGATCAGCACAACGCTGACGCGATCTTGGGCTTGCACTGTCGTCGTCGTCGAGCGCCTGCTGCCACCTTGTTCTGATTATATCGCCTTAGACTGGTCAAGTACAGACGCGTTGAAATACTCCGGCGAGCTTTTGCACCATCTCTGTCCTCCCCGTTCGTTCATCCAGTGCAGATCCTTCTATCTCTTGATCTCAACATGTGAGGCAGAGCGCATTCAAGTTGAAGATGACCCACTTAAAATAGCAACACCTGGAGTGATGGATGGTTGAGGGAGGGGTGGAACCGGCAGGATGCTGGTGTCTTCGCTATGCTGTTTCTATTTGGCTTGCACTGGCCCGTGCGTTCGCTGGTTGACTTCTACCTTCTACTACTTATACCTGGTTTTTTTGGTTGATGGTATTGCCGTCTAGCACGTTCTGAGATCGGGGCTGATGTCGAGCGCCGGTGTGTACTCGCAGTGCGGCCTATCCGATTCTCAGTAAGTATCCGTAGCAGAAAAAAGGCGCCAGCCATTCCACTGGCGTTGCACCTGCTGACGCCCGTCGCGCTCCATCTATATTTGTTTCATGTGTTGAGATGCGTCTGGGTCCTTGACTTGGTCTCTTTTTTTTAACCTTTTCACCTCTCCTTTAATTTCGTCTGATGGTTCGCCTGTCTACCTTGAGCAAGCCTTGAGCACGCCCGAACTCGGGCTTGCTTGTGGCTATGGCCATGGTCATGTATTGACAGTATTCGAGTATTCACCCGTCGCATTGACATGGCGCAGGAGTGCAAATGCCCCATCTATCCCTAGATGCGGTCGGGTCCTTTCTATGAACGTCTTTGCTCCCTTGTTTTTGGCGCTTACTGTGCGCGCAGCCGGGCGCGGGCTGTGATAGGTGGTGGGCTATGGTCGTGTAGTCGGGTATTCACCCGTCGCATGGCGCAGGAGCGCAAATGCTCCATCTATTCCTAGTTGCGGTCTCTTTGCTCCCTTATTATTTTTAGCCCTTACTATGCGCGCAGCCGGGCGCGGGCTGTGGTAGGTGGGGCTATGGTCGTGTATTCGGTTATTCACCCGTCGCATGGCGCAGGAGGGCAAAAGCCCTAGTTTATCCCTAGATGCAGTCAGGTCCTTTCTATGAACACCTTTGCTCCCTTATACTTGGCGCTTGCTGTGGTAGAGTGGTGCATATTTTCGCGGAGATCAGGACAACGATGACGCCCCCGCGGCTGGCGGTTGTACAGTCCTTTTATCATATCAAATTGATTATCATTTGATTTATAAGGCCTGTTTTAGGATAATCCACTGTCCAAGTCGAATCATTGATCCTCGATATATGTATGTCGGTGGTATTGTGCTATGCTATATATAAAAGATCGTGTTATCCTGGCTTGTGCCAAAGCTATGCCACTTATCACTTGCAAGCGAGCCCACATTGTCGATAATGGATGTAACGCGAACGAATACCTTTCGGAGTGTGTGATGTCCTATGCATAACGCGTAATACCGTGTCAGTACCCTTTTACCCCACTGCAGATCTCCTCCTATGCAACGATAACTAAAAATTAGTTAAACAGTTCAGGGTTTTCTCAGCGCACACCATGCACACCATGCACATCTTCCATGGTCACGCACACCACTGGCGTCCATGCTCGGTCTCAGGCCTGTCATGTCAATGGCGGTGGTACTTATAGATAGGGCAGTAATGCTAACTGATCCATTTGCCAGATAGCGTATACTTGGCTGCTACTCACCTCAGACTATCGTGTTGAAGCGTCTCTTTCTGAACCATAACGACCCTATTGCTATACGTAGTCTTTCTTCTGGGCTTGTTATCTTCACGATTAGGATAAGCCAATGGACCCGCTTTCTATCACGCTAGCAGTTATTACTTTGGCCACGGCACTCAAGGACATCATCGAAACGGCAGAAATCATACAAGACTCGTTTTCGAAGGTATGTTCATCTGTGACAACGTATGAACATGTTCTTATGGGATTTGAAATCGATAGCTTCCGCAGAACTATCGAAATGCGAATCGACTTGCAGAAGAGGTACTCGAGACCTTGCATGGAATGGAGCAGATATACGAGGAGCACGAGGAAACTTTCAACAAAAATGAATCCCTAAAAAAGGCTATTAAGAAATTACAAGAGTGGGTACTACAACGAAATAATATATGACTTGGGCACTGAGACTATACGCTGCATTGCAGAGAAATGAAATCGGCCCATGAACAATGTGCTTGCCTGCTTCCACCCGTCTCCGAGAGGAAGAGAGATAGGTTCAAAATTGCCTGGTACTCGTTCTGGAGGCGCGGAAAGGTGGAGGAACGACTCTCGGAGCTAAAGAGCTGTGTCGATAGGTGCTCCCAACAATTCCACGTCAGTGACCCTTTATCGATCTATCAATTATCATGATCGATGCGCAACCAGTTGCTGACCCATCAGCATACATGTTTTTACCAGTTCATGAGCAGTCTCCGAACGGAAGCACGCGTCATTGAATTGCACGATACTATTGTTCAGGCCACCTCTCACTGCGCTGCCATGGTCCACAGCCGCAATAGCCTCGCCGATACGGGCACATCGTACAATGAACTTAGAGGCAGAACCAATTCGCAACTCTGCGCATTCACCCAATCGACTCCTGCTGCAATGACATGGATGACAGATACAATCCCCATATGCGACCTCTCTAATGCTTACCTTCGCCGTGAGGTCGGAAGGGTCAATCGCTCACTCCAATCGGTATTGGCCATGTGGTCTCAGAATCTTCTGGCAGATATGGAAATTCCTCCTTGGCTCGACCTTGTCTGGGATCTAAATTCATTACTTAGGCCCGTTACCATTATTCATCAGGATGCTGTGGTTGTCGCGTTCCAGTTACAATCCCTTCTTCAAGGCAGCAAATTTGATCACTGGTTGGACGACGTTCAAACTATTTTGTATAGTCTTACTGCCCATCTCTATGATCTAGACATGCACGAAGACTACCTTACCATCCAGACCTCAATAGCAACCATCTGGAGGAGGATAGCAAGATGGCATCCCCAACAACTTCCCGTCACCTTGCCGCATCCCTCACACATCTAGCTATTGCTTTAGCGAATGTGGGAAATATACGTCAGATGCATTTAAGAAGCGAAGAAGCCATCGAAATTATTTCGTCCTTGGCGGTGCACGAGTCTGCTGGGCAATCGACAAAGCAAGATATTAGAATCATTGCTGAAATTAGGATTCTACACGCAAAATTCGACGAGTCATCCCACAGGTCTCTCCGATTAGCGCTGGATGGACACGATATGCTCGAATTTGCTTTCAAGTTGGGGCTGGCGAACTCCGATCTGGGACACCCTGCTTTGCGCCTAATGTCTCCCTTCCCCTCTGGGGCCAGGTCATTCCTTTACGTTCACTCGACATCGTACTTGAAGATCAACAAATCTCAGACGACAATTTGGATAGGTATGCCCTGAACCTTGTTCGCATTGCCAGGATACACAGACACTTCAAGTTGTCCACGTCATCGCGCAAATTAGCGAATTTAGCTTTGACCATTTTGAAACATCTCCTCGCGAGATACCCTGGGTCCGGAAGAATTCTCAGGCAACTTGAAATGGCATTATCTTGTCTTTTCGACGCTGGCATGATAATGATAAAGAGTACCCAGTCTGATGCTCAAAATCTAGAGGGAATAGAGCAATATGTGAATATTCTTCGACGATTGGCCCCCATCAATCCTCAAATTTACGTCGAACCTCTTGCACGCGCACTCTGGTCACAGAGGGAGGCCCTTCTTTCCTTAGGCAGATCAGCTGAAGCAGAAACTGCTTATGAAGACATTATTCGTCTGAAGGATCTAGTTGTTACGCCTGCCGAATCCGGTCTCCGAATCCCTTCTGAAACAGAAGCAGACTATTATACTCAACTTGCTTCGTACCATTATATTTCCAAACGTTTTACCGATGCCATCTATGCCGCTCAGCACGCAATTTCCCAGTACAACGCTCTCGACTTCATGGACCCTGGCCAAAGCCATCCAAAAAAATTAGTGCCCTTGTCAAACTCTTCTACTCATTCTATGCTACACATCAATATGACAAAGTGCTATCAGAAGGATGCAAGGTGATAAAGCTGATTGACAACTCCAGTATACCCCCAGAATTCGGTTTTACTGACTTTTTGAACGTCTTGATGGATGCTTTGGAGGCATCGTCACATCCGGAAGCACTTGCACAGGCGGCCGATCTCTACGCCCACATCCGGAGGTTCCTTCGTTCTAGAGAGCTAAAATTCAGGAAGGAGTTAGCCCCTACTTTAATTCGATATGCGGACCTGCTCCAGAAGAAAGGCATGGTTGGAGAAGCGGCCGTATTTCTCCGGGAGATGCTCAATGATTGGTGAGAAATTTTCGGGGATGAGAAAATACGACTGTGACTGAATTGCATATTAAATGCCTGCTAAATCTCTCACAGACAAACGATGAGCATGGAGAGGTTGGAACAGCTCTGCGGTATAAGGAGGAAGCAAGATTTCTGATTGTTGGGCGGTGTTCCTGCGGATGAGGTCAGCGGACAGGATTATTATTCGACGCGACGGGACATGACATCCGACGATGGCATGGCTGCAGATGCAATTCGCACGCGGTTTTGGGATCGCGTGTGGTGGAATGGCCTATCGCAAAGCATGACTGAAGTCGATGTGGATCCTGCACCTGAGAGGCGCGACTGCGAGTCGCGGGAGATTTCGTCGGCAGAGACTCGGACAACGCCAGCATAAATATCTGTATCAGTAGGATGTATAGTATTGTCAGCGAGCCAGTGAATGTTGTACTAGTAGGAATTACTGACGAATTGTATTTTTCTAGTGTCATCGTTCTGTGAGCAAGTTTGAGTACGAGGTTGAGTTATCTGATTATGTAAGTTGGACGCTGTGTCTTGACGTGGGACCGGGACCCCATCAACTGGCCCAGCACCCCAGACTCGATGATGCGTCTCTCTGCTCGTTCTCTTATACTCACCCAGTGCCGTTCGGGCTCTCGCACCCTAATGACCCTATGGGCGTCCATAGACGTGGATCGCTTTAAAGATCCAAACCCGCATTGGTATATTCATCCCATTCACTGCACTTTCTCAGCTTGAACAAGTCTAGATCAACCTTCACTTTGGGCGATTGACGATGGTGTGTTGAATACGTCGATGAAGTCTGAAAAGAAACAGGTTGGGCCAGACAGCATCTCTCTATGTATGGTATTGGCTGGTGCGATGCCTGCGCTGACCTCGAAGATCTGATCCATGACGACCGGGTGATGGTAGTGGTCAGCACTCCGAGTCCAATAGGCGCCAGGTTGTGCCGGCCATTCCACACTATGCGAGTGCTGTAGTCACCGATCTTGTCGCCTGTGTATTTCTGTAGGAGGCCGCGATGCAGGCCAGGCGAGGGCCCAGCGGTGGTCCGGGCGCAATCACTTCAAGGGGTTCATTTGTTACTCACTGGGAAACAGTGTCGGTGCTGGTTGAAGAGGCCGCTGCCAAAGGACTGCAGCGCCGTGCAAAGTGCACGAGCCGCAGGAAGGAGGGTGTGCATCGCTGGTCAAAGGCTGTGTTTCTGGGAGTGGTGCCTCCGACTCATCGCAGGGTGGTTGACCGTATCGTGGGCGCGAAGGGAGGATGGCCTGCGATGTTACTGATTAGTGTCGAAGTCTTTCTGCCCCTGGATGGTTGGTGGAAGTGATCGATTAGTTCGATTTCTGGGGTATGGCCGAGGTCATCTCATTTCCATGCGGTGTTCGTGTCGTCGATGCTCAGCGACGCAGTCTGGGTATTCATCCGCACCACCAGCCGTTCGCTGGTGCTGCCGCCGAAGCTGCCCCCGTACGCCGTTCCCGTCTATCCAGTTCTCTTTCTTTCTCGATTTCACGTTCATCTTTGTCCGTTGGTTTCTCGTTTTCGTTTGTCCGCCTGTCTGTGTTACGTTTGCCACATCTACGTAGCCGGGCTCGGGCTATAGCTATGGCTATAGACATGGATATGGATATGGATGGCCATGGCTTCATCGGAGATCGCAACGATGACGACTGCCCCGCATGCATGCGGCGAACTACAGTCCCATTTGGTCGATGCTCCTTCCTCTCCTCGGCCAACTATCCAATCCATTATCTATATTGCTATCTGTGTTTCTGCCTGCCTGCACGTACCGCCTTCACTGCCATTTCTTAGTCTCGGACCAGACTCTTCTAACCATCCCAATTCAGATGCGACGGTGTCAGAGTCTGGGCTACAACCAACTTTATTATCTGATCAACCGACAGCAGGATGGTTTGGTCCGAGACTAGACATTTCTTGCCAGTTTGTCTCTCCTCTGACATGGACATACGGGCATTCAGTTATATTGCCTGTCAATTGACTGTTGCCGAACGCCTGCGTATGGCTAGCGCTTATTTACTGACTAGCCGTTGGTGGATTTTGCGCGATCGCATTTTCAAACTGGCTATGCGATCATCATTGCACTCTATGCCACATATAGACAGATCATCAGCCAACCTCAGTCAATCACTATGCATCTAAGTGAGCATGAAGATCGCGGGCTTTGCAATGATGGCGCGCATGCTCTCTCCCCTCCTCCACCACATCAATGACGCCGCCGCTACGATTCAGAATCTTTACCGAGTTCTGCCTCTGGATTTTTCTTCGTAACCCACAATCACATACACTAGCATGTTTGCCTCAGCTCTCAACCTACAATGACATCTAGCAAGAAACATATTATATACATTGGAATCAGAGGGCTATTACCTAGCACCTGGCATTCGAGTTCGTCGCCTACAACATTTCCATCTCAGTGCGCACTCGGATGCGAACCTGCCATGTCCGCTAACACAAGAATCTAACATATCTGTTGGTTAAACATGGCTGATAGACAGATAACGACGTACACATCAGGGTGATGGTTTCAAAATTCTAATTTATCGAAGCCATTTTGTCCAAGGTTCAAAATTTTCTGGTTCCGAAATGATCTTGAAGGTAACATTCGACCTGTTTGATGTGTTTCCGAGCCATCGACGTTGTGAATTTTTTGATACGCTCAAGCAAGGGATCTGAGGGTGGAATATCGAGGTTATTTACTAGTGCGATCCTTCGAATTGGGCATGCGGAATTGTCGAGATCCAACCATCTAGTCTGAGAGAAGAAGACATTGCGAATAAAGGTATCCAGCCTCTTTGCTGCCTCGTTATCACTGCAGTGATGAGTTGAGGGCAACTCGAGGCGCAGATGTACCAGGTTAGGCACAAGACTCCAGATGGGCTGGATATCTCCAATCTCAGCGTATACCTTTGTGCGATATTCGCTGTCATCGAAACCGAAAAAATCAGCATCTTCGATGACCAGCTTTTTGATTGCTGGTGTGGACTGCAGCACCGTGCAGAGCTCGGTAAGGGCATGATGGTCTTTCCACGATAGCGCCTCAGAGCATAGAAACAGAGTGCGGAGGACAGGCAGATGGAGGTCGGTCATGAGTGAGCTGAAAGGGAACTCTCCCGAATCACCAAAATCATCGCTCGGCGACCGAATAAACAACGTAGAAAGGTGGGAAAGGGTGCACTTTGTAGGTTTTGCGCATTCCTCGATGCCAGTCAAATATTCAAATTCGAGATACACCCATTGTAGGTCTGGGAGCCCTCGCGTTAACGAAAACCAGAAATTGAGGGGGAACTTGCGGGTCTTCATTGCCAGATGGGTCAATGTAGACCAATGGTTTGGAATAGGAGTATTGTGGCATGGATCATCCATGTCAATGACTAGACGTCGCAGCGCTGAGGGGGCATGTGTTTGTATAAGTCCTATAATGAATTGAGCATCATAGAAATGATATTCTATGCCATCCTGTTCTCCAGATCCATATGTCACCAGAGTATGGGCGTTTGCGAGTGCAACCTGGTCTCCGATTTCGAATTTCCCATAAATTCGACTCCAGAAGAGCGGTGCAATGTCCAGGTACTGGGCCGATGACGCGTATTTCAGAATGACAGCCATTCCGTCTCCTTCCATTATAGGTGCCCAGTTGTTCGTGGAATCCACCTCGATATCAAGGCGGAGAAACGGTGGAATGGAGCCTTGTTTATTTTTCCACCACAGAAGGAAGTCAATTTCTTCTTGGAGAAATGCGAACATTTCGAGTTCGTCATCGACGATGTCTGCGGTCATGCAATAGTATAGGTGGGACCATAGTGTAGGAGATTCGACCGCAGCCGTTCTCCAGGATGAACAGATTTGGCATAGGAGCATGGGAGCAACCGTCGTGTCTGGCTGTTGAATCTCAAGAGGATGTCGCGGAAGGCAATGGATGAAAATTTCCCTAAGAACGTCATAGGGAATCTTGCTTATGGGACTCCTGACTGGACGTTTGGACATTGCTGATTCAGATGGCATCATCCTAGTTTGGGAAGTATCGAGCGTAGAAAGGCTGCGCAAGAACCAGACGAGAACAACTTGCGAGAACAGACAAGAACAAGAGAGTGCGACGATAGTTCGTCGCACCATGTGTCGCGACCATGTGATGTGATTTGTCTGAAATCTGAATCAAACTTGTGTAGAATATCATCATTGTAAAGATTCAAGTACTCACGCCCAGAGTAGGGTGCTGCATACTGAGAAAATCAACTGGGATATGAATTAGGTCTGATTCTTACTCCTAACTTTTTAATTCATGAATGGCCATGCTCACGCAATAATTTAGCGGTGGGCAATTGGTGGGCACTGTCAGACGCAGATATAGATCATGATCGGAATTTGATCGTAATGCGGACGTATTTTTTTGTAATTGAGGATGTGAGGATAATGAAGATTTAAGTTGTTTATAACTATCATCTCTGGCCTCGGACAAATTACAATAAATAGAAAGGATTAAGCCTCAACTTTGCAAGTCTCCAGAATAAGTTGCCCAGCCTTATCTGATCTGGGCGTTACTGAGCATTCGAAAGGATGTGGGTAACTTGAACATCCCATAGCGTCAGAGTGGAATGACTAGCATGATATAGAATGGTTGTTGGCGTACCAGCTAAGTCCAATTTCGGTGTACCTGGCTTCCAGCGGCAATTCTTTACCCGAAGAATCCTTCTTCTTTCCAATGTCGAAAGTCGAAAGGATTGTAGCGATAGCCAGCCAAACCTATTTGGGCCAAGTCAGTATGAGCGATGGAAAAATGCGTCATTATATACCGAGGCGACGCCTAAATGACGACCAGGACAAACCCTATGATTTTGTAAATAAAAGGAATCAATCAACATAAGCCGTCAAAAACCGTGAATGATTCGTACCGTCTACCGAATCCAAATGCGAATCCAACGTCATCGTTATTTAGCTCCCCATTCTCGTCGAAGAATCGATCCGGGTTGAAGATCTCCGGCTCCTCGTATTTTTCCGGATCGCGCGACATTGCCCTGGAAAATATTGAGTATACATATCTGTGTATGGTATTATTGCAATATACTCACCAGACATTGTAATGAACCGCGGTATCTGTACATATGGCAAAACAACTGCTGTTAGCCTCCAATATTCTGCGAAAACTCTGAAAGACTTGCCTTTCGGGATGTAATATCCCTGGTATATGTCATCGTCCTTGCTGGCGTGTGGTAGTCCGAGGGGAACCATTGGCTTCCAACGAACTACTTCGCGTAGAATGGCTGTCACATATGGCAAAGATGATTGATCATCGTAATTTGGGAGTCGATCATTGCCAACGACATGGTCAATCTCGGATTGTGCCTTCTTTTGAACATCCGGAAATGATATCATGGCGATGAAGAAATTCATTATCGTGGATGCGGTCTTTAATTCAGAATTAGCAGAAGTCTAATTTTGAGGTTTGAATGGGATATTACCGTCCCGACTCCAGCTTTTTACGAAGAAAAGGATAAATAATGTCACCCGCTGCTGCATTCAATAGACACATACCGCCATATCCAGTTGCGGCAGCTTCCTTCAATGATATAACATCCGCTTCCGAGTGACACTTTTCCAAAAAGCTGGAGATTACAGAGAGGCGCGTGCTCCCTGATGCCTATTGATATCCATTAAAATCATATACCATCGCGGTTTATAGATTTGAATGTGAATCAAAACGTACCAACGAATCTGTGGTATATTTGAATGGAGCGTCGCGTTGCTCAGCGACCGTTTGTCTAATTGTGGATGCATAGTCTTTGAACTTATTCCCAGGGAGCCAACGCGGAAGATAGCGCAGGATCGGGAAGGTATTGATTATCCATTTAGGCGATTGCCCAAGAGAAACAGCAGGGCGAATGCTTTCCAAAAGTGTAACCAAGTGGTCGTCCTTCGGCGCAACATCGTACCCGTAAGTCACCGACAGAACGATAGCCCCGGCAAAGCTGGCGGTATTGCGATGATGGGAGTTGATTGAAAGGAACAATTCAATAGTAACTTCTGACTCACGTTTTAATATGGGCCTCAAAATCCTTCGGGTTCGTTAAAAGCCTATATAGCACGTCATGCATCTTTTGTGTTTGAGTCGGTCTGTATGCGAGGGCTGATTCGGGCTTGAAAGTCTGTTGGAGGACCCGCCTATGCTGACGCCATTCAGGCCCGTATGTCTTCAATGCAGTGGAAAAGTTTAATCCCATCCTTTTGAAGGTATCGTGAGCAGTTTACAAGCAAGAGTCAAATAGTAACATGACATACAGATCGTACATGGGCGTAATTGGACGCGAAGAATAATTGTGAGACCGCTTGTCGAGAAGCTCCGTTGCATCCTTCAAGGAGTTGAGTATGACAACAGGCTTGTTAGAGACCCGCAAATACAAGATGTCCCCTGATCAAAATACATATTCATTGAGCACTCTTTGGAAATATGCAGCAGAAAAAGAAAATGGCACCATAGATTTTTGCCCACTCGGTACAAACACGCCACAGAAGTGGGACGGAGACATCAGCTTTATTCCCGGAGATAATGCCTTTAGAAGGCGGGCCAGGTGGATATGGTATTTTGCGCCAAGATGCCTGCATCGCGCGATTAAGCGCCCATAGAAAAATGGCGCCTACGCTTGCGAGCGACAGTGCAAACGCCGCCTGATAGGTACTGATCATGGTGACCTCGGTGCCAGTCTGTTATACGATGACGCTTTGGAGGGAATAGTGGGGCTTGTAGGAAACATCCAGCTGAATGCTTCTTATACCTAGCGCGTCACAGCTGAGGGCGTTCACAGGAGCTCTGTGGGAAGCAACGCCATGACCTCGGGGCATCATCTCGATCTGGCCCGTCCGTGCGGGGTCGCACTTCCGACCGACATCGGCCTCGAATTTAGTACGGAATACCACCTAATACCACGCACAGCCACCTCAGCGTGGCTGACCATGTACACATCTGTTAGTCATCGGCCCTTGAAGGACCTCCACACGCACTGTCGCCTTCAAAGAGCCAAGCCTGCCAGAGCAGGCCAGAGCCTGTACTAGCCAGCACTCAAAGAGTGCCAGTGTCAGAACCGACGTCGATCATGGATTAAATAATTGATCCTTCGATATTATCCAACTAAGTGTTACTTAGTCAAAGAAAAAATCAAGTATTCTCAAAACCTGGTATCTGTTATATGTATATTGCGTTGTTAGAACAAATTTCGAAGGTTAGCGACCAATATTACGCGTGGAAATAGCCTTCGCTCGGTTATTGTGGATGCATACATACCACACGGATTCACGGAAGTTTTAAACTAGCCATTCCTGAGGCTGGGAGGATTCAGAAGTAACTAGACGTAGCGCTGCGCGCACATAACATTTATTAGCTGCTTGTGTTATTCACTATGACACACTCCGCCGTCGCTTCGGGTGCGTGCCCCAAAGGGCAGTTCGTCAAGGCAAGTACATGCGGGAAAGTAGTCCTGGCGCTTGTTGGTGTCCACTGTCAACGTATCTCGCTGAGCAGCGCCTGAGATGTGAAACGCTCGTTGCTCACATCCGCACCCCCAACTCTAGAGGCTTCGGCGATCCCACCACAGGAACAGGGAGGCATATGAGTACTGCGAGCGCCACAAGCACCGTTCATTCACCCCTCGCCCCTCCTGCTGTTGGCCTCGCGTGCGGGTGGAAAGAGTCCGCCCGCTGCTGGCGACCTGCTGCCCAACGGTATGAAACATGCTTCAGTACCGCAGTGAGTACCGCGGTCGCGGTGGATAGGGGAGTTGCGAGAAGTGGGAAGGTCCCGCTGCTGTGAACGATGAAGGCGCGGCGCGACGTAGGGTGAAGCAACGTCCAAATCGTCCTCTGGCTCAATCGACGTAGATACCGAGTTCGCTGATGCGGGGTAGGTAAGTAGGACCTCGATTTCGCGCACTTTCACGGATGTTTACCTATTTCATCCGTTTCTCTACAATGAGAAGCGCTCTGCCGTCCCAATCCTTGCTACTAGATATGGAGATGCTGTAAAGGAAGTATGATGATCATTTTATCTGATTTGGGAAGGAATTCACTTGCTGAGAGGGGTTTTCTCCATATCTAGCCGTCCTCCGACCCCGTGGTGTTGAGATTTGGGCCCGTCGTCGCGGAAATCGCCAACGCTGGGTGGGTTCGTTTCGCGGCGACGTGGTCGTATGTTGGGGAGTTCATGTTGAATGCAAATGGCCCCGAGTCTGCTCGAGTTTATAATGGTTGGCTATAAACGCAGAGATATTTGCTGAGGTCACAGGTGAGTAATGTCCCCGAATTTCGACAACGCTGGGTCGCTGTCGATGATATGAGCTCTTGGGACCTGTGAGCCATTTACGAGCAGAACAGGTAAGCATGGGCACTGTGGTGTTATGTTTGGAGTAAACGTACGTACTTTCTTCAGATCTGAATGCCCATGAGCACATCAGCCTAAAACCATGATCGTCTTCTGCGAGCGTTATAGAAGCGCTGATGAGTGTCCAGCGCAATATTTGACAGGTTGAGGACGAAATCTGCCTGCCGTCGATGACCTTCGGGATCTCGCAGCTCCATGGTAGGGATCCAATGAGGGTTGGGCGTGGCGAGGGGTCGTAGGTGCTACCAACAGGACGAGATGCATCTCCAGGCCTTTAGATGCAGGAGTAGAGATGTGATGGCGCGGATTGAGGACATGATGCAGGCGGAGTGCTGTACTTTTGCGAAAGAAGAATGTTGAGCGCTAGGAAACGGAACGAGTAAAAAATCAGCAACCATCACTTGATACGCCTGCTGAGATTCCCGCGAAAGCGAGTATCAGAGCAGGCATTATTTTCTGAGCGCTCTGGAATCTCTCGAAGTGGACGCCCGAGAATATCCCTCAGCTGTATTCAACAGCATTGATGGTGTAGCGGTAACATTGGGTCTTCCCATGGCCTAGCTCCGGGTTCGACTCCCGGTCAATGCACACTTTTTACTTTTTCTTGTCCTCTACATCTTCCAGTGCCACTCTCGAGTACTCCTAGAACATCGCCGACGTCTCGTTAAGCTTGCTGCACTGTTAGATGCAGATATATCCCAAATCCACCCTCTGCGCCTCGTGCGCACACACCAACGAGATTTGCCATGTCGGAAAAGTCGAAAGGTCGCTCCTTGGTCGCTCCTCGATTTTGCGGCTGAAGTGGAAGACCCAAGGCCGACTTATATCCCGAGGTCGAGTTTGCTCTTTGTCAAAGCGAGGCCTTTGCAGGCATCGACGGCGGTGGGTTTGGAACAAGAATCTAGCGCGAAAGAGAGCCTGATTGGATGTTTCCGTACAGATTTTGCAGACGGTAGCTGATGTTAGGCCATAGCAAAAATGTACTCGATGCGCGTCCCTGACTGAAAACCATCTGAATGGCTGGACATCGCCTCTGCGCGTCGCTGGAGTGTTAATTAGCGTCGATGTAATGAAAAGCGAAGAAAGGCGAAAGGACGCGTCCGATGGGTTGGGCTTGGATGTCGTGCTTGAAGAAACCTGTGACCGCGGATTTGGCGACGTCGGAGTTTGATGGATAAACAACTCCGCGTCGTGCGAATGCCGAGGGTCTCCTCCATTCTCCAACCTTTCTCTCAGCGTCGCAATCACATTCTCATCCATATTCCATCGTTCCCAATTTTTTTATGGTTCAGAATCCCATCTACTGATGTCCTGCTGAGGCATATCACCTCATTACATCACGCGGCATCTTCAAAACATTCCTACGGGTGGTGCATTTCCGTGCAAAGGCACACATCCAAATCGCAGGGCGGAAGATATGCAGCGCAAGACAGAGGGTGTGTTCTCCAGGCATATCAGGAGTGCATGCTCCCGAGCCGTTGCAGGATGGAAGAGTGCCGCGCCGGGGAGTGGAGGATGGCGATCGACGTTATTGGTCTCTGAGTTTATCTGCTTCTGGCTCTGGCCTGCTAGTGGTGGCATAATCGACTTGACCCGATTTTTCACCCTTTTAATCGCCATCGGCTCCGTGCGAGCTTCATTCGCCCAATGCTCAGTGATGCGGCCTGGATGATCTCCAACAGTCGTTCGCCGGTGCTGCCTCCGTACCTTCTTCCGCGCCCTGTGTCCGTGCATTCATCCCAAGGCGCGTTAGTGCGTCTGGCTCTGTTTCCCCTCCCCTCATTTCCGTCTATCTATCTGGCTTTGGTGTCTTCATTGCATCTATACGGCGGGGGGCCCTAGCCCTGGACATGGATATAAATATGGATATGGATAGGCCTTGCATCGGAGATCCTCTCGACGACGACTGCCCACCGTAAAGGTGGCTACCGTCCCAGTCGATCGATACTCCTAGGTTGTTCAAAATACGGAGCTCAATCCATTATCCATGTTGTTATATGTCTGTCTGTATGCACGTACTGCATTCTTTATCATCATCCATCGATTTCGCTTTCGTAATATGGGCGTATGGGTGTTCGTATACTGTCTGACAATGGACTGCCGTTGAACAGCTCTCATGCGCGACGAGGGCTTGCCTCGACGCCCTGTTTACGTGCATTTATCCCTAGGCGCGCTCGTTTGCGCGGCGTGGCTGTAGTCGACCACACTATTCCACCGGTCCTTTGGCAAACAATATGTCTTACGGCCTTCGTAGTTGAGCGGTCATATCAGCAAAACTCAGAGATTTGTGATCGATATTCTCTTCCAAATGTTAGTGTTCAATTGTTAATGACGAGCGTGAAATATATATGATCGTAAGCACGATCAAGGATTGGTATGAGTATTATCTTCAGCAGCGACGAGCCCCAACGTCTCGTCGGGTGTAATCAAAACGTCCATTTTCCAATCGTGGTCGCCAACAGGGACATCTCCAGCGGCGAACAATTGCTCGCGCAACCCCAAGCCCACTGTATATAATATGTTAGAGGAAGTTGGGATGGGTGCCGAGACGCCAAAAGCGCGCAGCAGAATTAAACGCACCCAGTAGTGGTTTTGGTCTGCCAGAAGCGACGTATGATGAGATGAAGCGGTCGTAATAGCCTTTTCCGTGCCCTAAGCGCGAAAGCGAGCGGTCGAAGGCGACACCTGTGGAAGCAGAACACAAGGAGGAAAACGAGGTGTCACACAAAAGAACTCAGAAGAAAGAAAGAAATAAAGCTTACCTGGAACCAGGATCATATCTAAATTGATTTCATGCGTGCCCTGGACTGGGTATCGAAAAACCCCCAAAAAAGGCAAGGTCACGCTCCCGCAAACCAGTAAGTGGAGAATAAAAGGTCCTTACCGCTAGGCCGCCTTTTCCCCTCCCAAAATGCGTCGGGTTCCTTGATGCCCCATGTGCCGCTGGGGAGCGAAGCAAGATCCTCGAAGGAGTACACGCGGAGGAGGTCCATAGCGCTGTCGGTCGCTTGGATCTTGGGCACGAAGAGCGTCTTCTCTGTACGGGTCGGGGGTGTGTGAGCACGCACGCTGGTTTTGGGACGCTCTTTGCTGTTATGATCATACATACCTAATTGGAGGATAGACTCCGCGATGGCTGTAGTGCGCGCTTCGCCCGATGGCATGCTCAAGTAACAACTTATCGTGGAACAGCGCTTGAAGGGCGGCAAAGCGAGCACGCGGGTGGTTATAGCGCGTGCTGCAGTGATCATAAACAAAATTTTAACACATAGGCATGTACATCTTTTCGTAAGTAAATTGAGATACAGAGAAAAAGCTTACATTGGTCCTCTAGAACCGCCGGCGACAGCTCGCTGAGTGTGGCCGCCACCGCCCTGCGCAGGCTCTTTTTCTGCGCTTTGAGAATCTGGGCCGCAGTGGCAGTGGCCATGGTTGTGTTCGGGATTCTGACAATAAGAAGGTGTCTTCAGGTTCCTGGATTCCGGTGGATGCACGCGGTTGTTTCGTGCACGCGCTCGAACGACTCAGAGCGTCGAAAGGCCTGCCAACGCAGAAGAAGAGGCGTCTATATGTTAGGGCCTTCGCGAGTGTAAGTCCACCTTCGGTGGATGTGATGATCTGACTGTGACCTCAAGTTTTAAGTACGAAAGACATCACTGATCATGCGATCGGTACATGAGAAAAGTAGAAACGGCTCACTCTAAGTATGATGGATTGATGATGGTGGCAGGAAATGGAAATGAGCACGACTTTTGAGAGTGCTATTTACAGCGCCTGTTCGGGCCGCCCGCGGCAACGTCTGCCGCCACGGCTTGCTTCTACGCTGGGCAAACGCTGGGTGACGCCCGACGAGAGACTGATAGTAAAATCCAGGTTGAATTCTGGGGCCATGCTGAAAGTACTCATAAGCATCAGCGTGGAGATCTACTAGCACACTGATTTACTTCTGCAAATCCTTGAAGGAATCAGAACAGCTAAATGATGATTAATCGAGACAATCCGGCCGCATAAGAATGAGAAGCGTAAATCTCTCAACAAATGCGAATCACGCTCTTGCTGATGGATTCTATACTAGCTTAGTAGATCCTGACTGCTGCACAAGTCAAGCACAAGCATCGATAAAGATTACGATTATCGTCACAGAGTCACAGACTCTAATCAATCTCTATTCATATCTAGCTATAGGGAAGTCTTTCCCTTCCGGTTTGATTTCGCAAAAAAAATCTATTGAGATCTAGGTCATGGTACAGATAGCGAACCTAAAGGAAATCGGTCATTTTAATTTCCTAGGGTGGTGCACTATATCTGTGGTGCGCTTTGCGTTTTTGGACCCATGGATTTTGTCCTTAATTCTGATAAATTTGGAAGTTTTACCTGTCACAGCTACTGAAAAACCGTGCAAGACTTGTCTCAACTTGGTTAGCTACATCACGTGTGATTACAGGAAAATTGGTGGCGTTCACACGGATCCCTGAAAGGAAATAGAAAGGAATCCCGTACATTCAACACGTCCAACGTTCTCCGCGGCCTCCAGGTCGTGCTTCCAGTCGCTACCACGCTTCAGGACCACCTTCAGAGTGCAACCTTCTGCGCAGTTACCCCTCGTTTCTCATGATCACCAGCCCGTGACGCGTGGGCGCATTGGAAGGTTGCACCAGCCAGTTTTTCCAACTCATGTTCGTCAGTTACTGCTATCACCTCCTCTTTTGTTCCCCTGACAGCGCGTCTGAATTTTCTCTTCAGGCGATATTTGATATACAGGAGATTAAGCATTGGACGGGTTCTTCCTCTCACATCTAGGTGAGAGACGGACGGGTCTTTTTTTGTCGTGTTATCGTCTTATCCTATCTGGCTCAATCGTTCAGATATAGCTGACGTCGGGCCTCGATCTTTGAACCTTGTTGGATGATTTTGTACAGGACGTTTCAAATTCACTGCACAACATACGTTCTTTCTCCGCCACGTAAGTGGAGATTGTTCCACTATGATACTACATGGTCTTGACGATGCAGTGCGGCACCGTGTCTAGTTAAAAATGGACCAAGGCTTCTCGGCTATGACGTCGTACCCTCCCAGGCCTACAGCCGAGGTTCCCGCACGTATATCTACGCCACCTCCTCCTACCAAGGCCCATCACCAAGGGGTGGGCGCCCACAACACTTCCATGACCCACGGCCATATGTTAACAACATCCAGCGCGCGGAACCACCCGCCCTTCTCCTCTCTCCAGCATCACGAATCCGCCCCCACCACCATTCTACATGATCCACCTCGATACCCTGAATCTTCCCAGCGGACGTTATACCAGCATCACGACCATGCCCGCACCCATCATACCTACCAACCTGCCGCCCCTGTATATGTGGACCACCTTGACAGGCCACAATATCCACCCATAGCGGATGCCACAGACGATCCATATCTTCCTAATTTCCACGACCCGTCTTTTCGATTCTACATTCGCCGTCGTCGAACTACCAGCTACCGCCCATCACCTTGCATTTGCAACCCGAGCCACACGAAATATCAGACTATCGAAACTCTATGAGAACATATCATGATTTACAATCTAGCAACAATCCCTATCGCCGCGCCTCGATCCAATCATCCCTACGACTCTCGCACAGCGTCCAGCATCATAATACAACACAGGACCCTAGACTCTACCTCGACGATCAGCCAACAGCAAAAATTGCCTCGCGGCGTGACTCAATCACCCCCGATCCACAGGCCTCACCCTCACAACTTCAGCAGCGGCAACACCCACAGCGCCTCACACCGCTGGTTTATGGTCCTATCGTCTCGCCTGTTGGGCATAGCACAAGCTATCCCAGCAGCTCAGGCGACAGTCACCGTAGCAGCCACAAGACCGCAGCAAGGACCACTACATTTAGTAATGAATTTTACAGTTCATCGCATGCCTCGTCCTCCATTCCCATGAGTAACAGTCATGCGCATTCCACCAACAACGGCGCCCATGAACACCGGCACAGTATTTCTACGCATTGTGCCCAAGGAGACGAGCACATGCAGTATACTTACTCTCGAGATTCGACCACGGATCTCGATTCGATTCCAACTTCGGCTCCAAGTAGGATTCTCTTTCCCGTACTACCTTCTTTTGGGCTTCCACTCACCTTCTCGTAACACTACCAGGCCTGGACTCCTTCTATCGATTCGACCGACACGCCGACCTTCGCCTACGCACCCCTATTGAATCACAACATCCAGCGTCGACGATGTCTCCGTACCATTCTCCCCTAGGTACATCCGACAATGACTCCGTCATGGATAGCGATGGCGGCGCGCCCGACGACGACGAAGTGTCATTAAACACCGACCCAACGCTGAATTCCATTTTCCTCGACAGTCAGGGCGGCAAAAGGACGCCGACGAGTAGGGAGGACGGCGGCTGGGATGGCGCAGCTGGGGACGTCGCGAATGAGCAGCCGAAGACGAAGAAGAAGAAGAAATCCAAGATGCATGAGTGCGGTGTGTGTGGCAAGAAGTTCCCCAGGTCAGTGATGTTCCGCTATTCTGGTCTTTTGCCCTTTTCCAGTGCCTACTGTTATTTCCGTTCCGTGGCAATGGGCACCGCTATAACCACGATGCCTTTGTTACCTGATCTATTGGGATATGTCCATTTTTTGGGGGGGGGTATTGCGCTGATACGTTCCCTGCACCAGGCCAAGCGGGCTCAAGACACACATGAACACGCACAACAACGAAAAACGTGAGTCTTGACACACCCGCTCCTGCCTGCCCCGCCGCGCGCTCCACTCATCAGCCTCCACGGTCTCATTTTATTCATACATAGCCTTCCCGTGCGGGTTTCCAGGATGCACCCGCACCTTCGGCGTGCGGTCCAACGCAAAACGCCATCTGCGCACACACGGTGTCGTGCCAGCCGCGAGCGACGCGCAGCCCCTGTACGTCGTCGGCTTCGAGCCGCCCGTGGTCCTCCCGCCCCACCTGGAACCGCGCGACACCAACAGCAACGGCAGCAGAAGCAGCGACAGTGGCACCAACAATAATGAACCTGGCGCCCTCCCGAGTAGTGCATCAGGGGTGGGCGGCGCGGCGTCGGATGACCAGCTACCGGGAGGCGCAGACGGGCAGGCGGGCGGGGGCGCGGCGCAGGCGCCGGAGCCGCGGGACCACTACCAGTACCAGCACCAGAAGTCGGCGCGCGCGTACAAGATCAAGTGGATGCCGCTGAGCCTGTCGACGCGCACGAACGCGGCGTCGTTGCGCGAGGCGGTGGAGGTGGGGGCGGAGAAGAAGGGGCGTGGGGCGTCGGACAGGACGAGGAGGGGCGCTGGGAGGGAGGAGTATGAGCCGGGGATGGAGGAGGCGGTGGTGGCGGAGGAGGAGGAGGAGGAGGAAGGGTACGATGACGATGGCGAGAGGCGTGCGGGAGGGTTGCGGCTGCGGGCGCGCGTGGAGGACAGTGATTCGGAGGATACGGAGGATGTGGCCGTGGATCATGCTGGCGGCCTGTACAGCGATATGGCCGCTGCTGCGCGTTTGAGCATCCCGCTTCGCCCTGTCTTCCCGTCGTCGGCGTCTGGTGTAGGTCTGCTAGATGATGCCGTCGGCGGCGGCCGACCGGGGCGGATGAGCTCCTCCATGCTGGATGAGTCGATGGGGTCTGATGCGGATCTGGAGTGCCGCTACACGCCAAAATGCCCGAGCGCTTCGTCAGGCTGCAGCAGGTGCCCGCTGTCACCGTCGTCGTCGTCGTCAGTCGGGCTCCCAACGCTCTCATCCGGTTCTTCAGCTACGTCGACTTTCATGACCCCCGCAAGTCCAGCGAGGATCTCTGCTGCGCCGTGGTCAGGCTCGCATTCGAGGAATACGCCGCTCGACCGAGGCAAATCGAGTTTATCCGAACTCGGCGAAGCTGCAGCAGCATCGGCCGCAGCCGCGGAGGTCAGCGGCGAGGAGCGGAACTCGTATCTGGGATTCGGATCGCATCCTTACCACCCTTCGCAGGTATGTGTTCTCTTCCTCCAGTCCCGACTCGTGTTTTTCTGCAGCTGAGAAAAAGCCAGTGATGACTGAACTAACTTGTTTTCACCAGTTTCGCATGCTTCCTGGACCCGCGCCGACGAATGCTGTGGCGCCGCCACGGTACATGGTGGTTTGAAGATACACTGGAGATCCTGCAAATGAAAATCTCCCATATGCTCAATGTCTCGCGCGGCTCGTAAAAGTGCACTACATAGGTCCTCTATCTTGGATAGTTTTGGATTCGGATAGGATCTTGCTGGATGATAAATTGTACCATATATCGCTTCCACATTCTTGGCTATGACATATGCTGCTTTCTACTTATTTAATCGTTTATTTATTATCGTGCATCTTTCCTTATCTTCAGTCATTGTTATACCTATTCTCGAATGATTATGTTACAGTCGACATTATCTATCTGAAGAGTCAAATGGCAGTGAGATTGGGTATGAGAAATCTTATTTTATAAGTAAATTGGCTTCTCTGACTGGCCCTCAAATTATACTGGCATCTTCCAAACTTTTCAGCTGTTGAGACTTGGTCTTTCAATGTATTTGTGTTTGAATAAGATTTGATACTACAAGCATTAGACTAGTACTCTGCGAATGGAAATTTCGGAAGGGGACTTGCTCGATGTCAATTTGGGCAATTGGGTCTGATGTAACCTTCTCAAGAGTTGGATAGACGGGACTTGCTCAATGTCAATTCGAATGAAAGGGACTTGCTGGATGTCAGTTTGGGAAACTGGGTCTGCCGCCACCTCCTCAATTCGGGGTCCAGTCTGTCGTCAGATCTTTCATAGCTCCAGAAGATGATTTTGAGAAGAACACCCTGAAGCTTTGGCCACCCTGATTCCGTCAAGGCCGAGTCAAGGAGTCCCCAGTCATCTCCTCGCATGAAATCCACATTCGTGTTAACACAGACTTCGATTGTTATCATTTCGATGAGATTGTTGTTTTCCATTTTCACGAGCTCGATACAAAGGCCGCAAAAAGGATCAGTGCTTCTATTGCGCTGGCTTTGGCTGAAAACGGTCTTCACGCGAAGGTGTTTGAGCGTCTGCATTGAAGGATATATCATTTGGGAAAGGTTGATTCGTCAAATTCACGAAGCCATTTATATCTATAAAGGGATAGAAAATAAGTAATCGGATAACTACGCATATGAGTGGGTTGTTCGTACTGTGAAAGTCCACTTGGACACTGGTAAGCTGTTTACAACGACTCAAAAACTCAAGTGATGCTTGAACCTCATCCCGCCTACGTGTTTTGAATGTCAGCTCATTGAGGCAACTGAAATCAATAAATGATTTTCCACATTTGCGCCGGGCCGCATACATCTTCATGAGAGCTCCAATGTCTTTGAGACCAGCGAAGCCCTATCGGCGTTTCAGGCAAAACCGAGGTGATGGTCTCATTGACATCCAACACCGTAATACGGTCAAGGTCAAAGTGGCGTAGATTGATGCAGGGAGCCAGATCCGAGGTCACAAAATTATGGATATTAGAAAGGTGGAATTCGGTGAGTGTTGGAAGATGGAGCAAATAGAGCAGCGCTGGCCGGAGTGGGTTATCATCCCATTCAAGCTTGTTTGGTCCCTGATAGTAGGGATTCAAAATGCGGAGAAATCTCAAGTGAGTGATTTTTCTGAAGGTTTGTACGTGCGAGGCATCCGAAAGATCGCCAATTGAAACGTTGTATGTCAGGTTGCGAATACAATGTCCAATCTCTGGGGATGTATCGAGCAGTTCCTGAAGCCTAGGAGTGGTAGTGTTGATAACGCTTGTGAAGGATGGTGAAGATCGAGCATAACGATTGTTCACAGCAATGGTAGCAAATATATGCTTTCGACAGAGATGGTGGAAATCATGGCAGACGAGAACACAAGCTTTCATCGAGGAAAGAGATGGATCGTCTTGGGCCAGGAGACTGATGGTCGCTTCTGTGATTTCGAAGGGAAGTCTAGGCATGCTGAAATTCCTTGGTCTTAAATTTATATTAATCGGAATCAACTCCCCAGAGTACGTCCAGAAACCTGTCTGAGTGAGTTACAGACCTTAAAAGAAAATAATTGAGTCAGTTGGAAGCGGGAGACAAGCGAGAGATGGGGGCCAGTCACACTCGCCAGCAGTCACACTGATGATGCCCCGCGACGTGTCGTCTCTTGTTTTCGATTTCGACGTCCAAGCTGAAAGATGCTTGTATGGCACAGTCACCTGCCGATATTTTCCTAAACACTTCTCCTAGATCTCCCACTGCCCCATACCACTGGCCTCCGCAACCAGAAGAGCGCAGGAGTCGCGCACCCGAGTTCTACGGTTTCGTCGCGTGGACGTCCACCTACTTGCTATTCGTATTGTATATCTTATGGGCAGTACTGCCGGATGAGTGGATCGTCTGGATGGGGGTCACTTGGTACCCTAGTAGGTGAGATGCCCAGAGGTGGTTTCGACAGGGTTTTCCGTGCTGACTTTTCTCTTCTTTGGTAGAGAATGGGCGCTTCTTTTCCCCTCATGGTCTGTCATGGTCGTCATCCTGACGTACATCTCGTACTCCGCGCTGGCCATCAGAGCCACGCCAGCCTTCAACGAGATGAGCTCTATCACTGGTTCGGAAGATTCAGCTATCTCTGTCAAAGTTGACCTCGCTCATCAAACCCCACCGATAGATTCTCGCATTGCGCTGCCATCTCCTGAAGATGGGGACCACAACCCATATATGGCCTCAGCAGAAGACGATTTTATTCCAGAATTATACGATATACCAATTGGGATGGTTAATCGCGTTTTATACCATGATACCCTTCGGAGGGCTTATTCCAAAGCCCAAGCGCAATACGAGTCGGACGGGAGTCGTCATGATTCGCCATGAATTCCTTTCAGATGTTATGGCCGGGCATCGAAATTTAATGCTGGACGTTTCCATGACTGCTGGAACACGACGTGAGTGATTCATACAACCTGATTGCTTTTGCATACGGCTTAGGAACAGTAAAGAGCACATTATACCATGTTTTCGACTCTGGCCTCTATTATGCAGCTCTTCTGTCCATATGAAGTGATTGATTGACTCATCATCAAAGCTCACGGAATATGGAAGTTTGACACGGGGAGACTAGTTTTGGAACCTCCTCCAATTAACCAAAAGTAAATAATTTATTCCTAAGTTAATACAACGTAAATAATAGCGATAGCGTGGACAGCAATAATCAAAATCTCTTTAGCATCTTATCCGATGGCAAATTCAGCTCTCAACAGCAACTAGCGCACACAACTGGAAAAAGGACTTGGTAAAGGCAACATGGAATAAAGATTTTCGAGCTTACCGGAACTGCTCCAGCCTGAGTTGCGCCTTGGAGAGTATTTCTACATCTTCCGCCGAAAACATGCTCGGTTTGGACCGCGGCGACACAGTCACGACCTCGTCCTCCTCTAAACCGTCAGACGACATCGTCAAATCCACGACCTGCCTTCCCTTCCCTTGCGTCGCATTACCTGCGCCTGCTCGACTCGTCTGCCTGACGGCGTCAAAGAACAACAAGCTGCGACGCGGTCTGCCTGCCTCCTTTGCCACCCCACCGCGCGCCGAAACACCGCCAGCACCCTGCCCGCCGACGCTGAACTTGGGCGGCGCCGACCGCGGTGGTGCCTTCGCGAGCGCGTGGCGGCCGGCCGGCGTCACGTTCGTCTCGTCGCGCCTCAGCTGCACCGGCCGCGACCCCGGCGTCAGGCCCGTCCCGGACGCCCGCTCGCGCCGCCCACTGGGCGCGTTCGTCCGCGACGGCGCGGCGCCACCGAGCACGGGCGGGCTCCGCGCGGGCTGCGCGCCCGACTTCTTCCCAGCGGCCGGCGGCGCACGCGGCAGCGCCCACCGCTCGCGCCAGCCGCTCATCACCGCCTGCGCTCTGTCCGCGCCCGCCTTCGCGCGCTGCTCATCCTCGGTGCCCAGCTCCGCAAAGTCATCGACGTCTATGACATCGATGACTCGTACGGGCTGTTGTATGTATGGCGCGGTGTCCGGCGTCTCTGGGGATGGGCTTGGAGGCGAGATGGAGCCCGACGTATCGGGGCCATCAAAGTCGAGTTGATTCTCATCGAGGTCGAGCTCCGTCGCATCATCGCCTCCCAACATGCTCCGCAGATCCGGGCCGTGGTGGAAAGTGGGCGAAGGGACGTTGTCTATGTCTGGGTAGATGCGGTTCTTGTGCGTCGTCGGCGTCGGCGTCGATCCGACAAGGTTGTCAGCGTTCTGACCGCCAGACGCGCTGTACCGCATAGGCGTTTGCAGTGGCCGTCTTCGGTCGAATGTCTTGGGGCGTTTAACGGAAATGGGGCTGGAGATGACGTCTGCGCCGAAGCTGTGTTCGTCCTCCTGCTCGTCGTCGCTTACGAGAACGCCGGTCTGTATATGGGCGGACACCTCGTCTTGCCGTCGACGTTTCTGACATCGAGCCCGAGACGATGATTGGCCGGGCTGCGGAGGGGAGGAGAGCTCCTGGGCTTCTTTCGAGTACGATGGCGATGGCGAGATGTACCCGTCCTCCTGTTCGACGACATCTGGGAACTCATCTGGGTCCAAATCCATCTCGTTTGCCCCCTTAGGATCGAAAATAGCGCGTAGAGAAACGTCGGAGGCGTCCAACTCTTCTTCCGAAGACTCTACAAGGTCGACATAGTCCTCCTCCAGCGAAATGTTCTCCTTGTTCCGCACATCGTCCGACCGCGAGGGTCCAGCCACGGCAACACCGTCGCTGTGCCTGCGCTGGACACCGGAGGCGAAGAACTTGGACTGCGTAGCGCGGAGCGGGGAGTAGCTCTGGCGCGCTTTCTTCTTGCGGTCCATATCCTGGTCCATCACTTCAGCCAACGTGCGCTTCCCGCTGGCCTTGCCTGCGAGATTGGGCTTGGCAGCTGGGGGTGCTGGTGCGGGCGTTTTCTGCGTGGGTCGAGGAGGGATGATGGGGTTGGGGCCTGTGGAAGCGTAAGCAGGAATGGTCTATCGCAAAACAAAAAAAGTGAGATGCCGACCGAAGAAATTCATGATGCCCCCAGTTGGTTGTGCGCGTGGTCTGGATGTTGGAGGAATTTCGCGCATCTTGCCTTTGGACATCAAAGATTTGATGGGACTGTTCGATACATGCACTAAAGGCTTGAGCGCGCGGGGCATAAATCCTTTGTTGATGTCTTGCATTGGCATATATGTGGCAGGATCAGCGTCTCCTAGCGCTATTTTCTTCGCCATAAGAGGATCCAGGTCGCTGAAGACCATCGTTAACATTTGTATATCGATCCAATAAATCAATAGAACGTACTTTCCAACGTAGGCGTCGAACTCGTCGTTCCAATCGTCGCCGACAGCAGTTAAATGCACTAGTCGCTCGGCATTGGGACAATAAACTCGTTGGTGCAAAAAGCACTTCTCCGCTAGTTGGAATAGCTCCCAGTAGCCTGGCGGAATCGACTTCTTTCCCTCCAGAGCGAGCGCTTTGACGACCTGTTGCGCACTCTTCCATTTGCGCAAAAGAGAGCACGCAGTTTTGAGGCCAATACCGGGTATGCTAGGGAGGTAATCGCAGCCGCTCAAAATACACATAGCGCGGAACTGTACGTCAGACCAGCCGAGGAGGGAAATGCCATTGGTATCTGTGGATGAGGCGGTGACAGAGCCGAAGTCTTTTCGTGATATAGATACCACCGTGTTCGCAACGGCATCCAGCTTGAGCAATACGTTCTGGCAGCCAAAGACGAGGAGGTCGGAGTCTTCGGTCAGGACGGCGTCAACGATGCCCATGCGCTCGAGGTAGGCAAGTTGCGCGTCTGCTTCGTACGGTGCGACAACATATGAGACGGATTCTGCGCGCAGGGCCTTGATGAATTGGTATGCCATCTGCGGGGTAACGTCTATGCATTTGATGAAGCACTCTCGTGCCTGTGAGTGCTTGCCCTGCCGTTGGAATGCCTTCCCTCTGGCAAGGTTGTCCTCGCGCTTTTGCTTTCGCTCCTTTTCCGTGCCTTTCTTCGCTGGCAGAGGACCTCCGTCAAAGACGACGTATGGTTCAATCTTGTGATGGCGCAAGAGTCGGACGCGATGCATAGCGTAGTCTACATATCTATTGCAGTAAATGTCAGCGTCAGTCGGGTTGTCCAAATCCCCTATTGCGACTTCACTTACTTGTGGGTGTCCTTCCCCGTCGCTAGCTCCGTGGCGCATGAGTACACGCCTCTGTGCAGCCACACGTACGCATCCACCGCGACCGTTTTCCCAGAATATTCGGAGAGGTGCTTGGTGACCTGGATGGACTTGAGTGCTGTCAGTAAACCAGAAATGCCCATATTCTATGGGTGGGGCGACGTATGGGGCTGCAGACTGGGCAGCATAAAGGTATGAGAAACGGTGGGTTTTGCGATGGCTGGAATGAGCCCAAGCTTGGTACGCCGTTGTGACGTTTGTTTGAAGGAACAAACGCGTCGGTCACCTCACGTGGCATGTTATTAAAACAGTTGGCGCGGCGCGCGGCGCGCGCGTCGCCTCGCGTGAGCACATAGCGTTTGAAGACGATCCTAGGCACTGACTAATTAGATGTGGGGGCTCAAAAAAACATAGGAAGTTATAAGAGGTTATCTCACCTTTACTGTTCGTCCTAAGGAGGCCAGCGACTCGGGCCGCTCTTTCCTTGGCAGATCATGTGTCTATTACGTGACTGTAGTGTCAGTGAGTCTTCTCCTGTCTTCTCATTCGATTTCCACCTCCGCAATCCGCATCGACTTGATTATTTGCCCTAAGGTCTGTGGTCCGTTTAAATGGATTCCAGGGAGCTGATTTTGTCTATTATACTTCAAGACTTCAAGCACTCGAACACTGATATTCAGACTCGATCAAGCCTCGATGGCCACTCTTCCACTCGACATTACTGAAGTGATCATTGATCTCCTAGCTGATGATGAACCGTCTTCGATGAGGGTATGCGCTCTTGTCTGCCATGATTTCCACCATCTCTGCAGAAATCATATCTTTGCTACCATTGTTCTGAACAACAGTTATGTCCCGCCTCCATTGCCCACCAGAAGCATGATTAGGACTACGGCTCCTAGGCTTCAGGGAATGCTCAATGCCTTCCCAGAGATTGCTGATTGTATTCGCCATTTGATCCTCAACATCTCAATTGACGACCTCAAGAACGACTCACTTTTACAAACCTTCAGACAAATTACTCGCTTGAAATTTCTTCGCGTTTCGAAGCACAACATCAATGGGCGCGGGTTTCAATGGAATGATAATCCACTCCGGCCTGTGCTGCTTCATCTCTTGCATCTTCCAACCCTCACCCAGCTTTATCTTGCCGAAATCGATAATTTTATTATCTCAGATCTTGCACCGTGCATCAACCTACAGCACTTTGGATTCAGCCGCCTTACGGTGTTTGATGCCGACGAGACGGTCTCTTCGAAGCTGCCTGAAACATCGATACGGCTTCGCGCCTTGTCAGCTGGTACCGCAAGCGCTGCGCCTGCAGAAATGACGAAGATATGTGCGGCGTGTCGCGCAGACGGACAATCGTTGATTGATTTCAGTTACCTCAACAAACTATCAGTCAATCTATACAGACCAGCAGACGTTCAACCATCACTTTATGTATTCAGCCGTTGCAACCAGCTGACTAGTGTCGAAATATCCATCGGTGGTATGAATATCCCACTCATACCAATACGATAATCCGGTTGTTCACCTGTTATTTCTTTATAGTCTCGCATGACGTTAAGGACTTGACTGAAATTGGCCTTTTCAAGATGCTGTATCCTTCGATGCACACACTTCGACATCTTCAAGTGAACACCACCATTTTGAACGAAGGAAATGGAAGAACTGATCCTTTCTGCGGCCTTTGCAACGACCTCGAGGAGATGAAAAACAGAAATATCATCGAAACAATCACTCTCTGCGTCACTGTCGATCCGAATTCTTACTTCCTGCGAGACGACGAGTGGGGCCGCATCGACACAGTTTTAACGCAATCCGGTTGGCCGAACCTCCAGCAAGTCTTGTTAACGATCAGAGTTTGGAGCTTTCAGTTCGAGGGCTACGAGTTGGAGAGTGCACTGAGGAAGTTGCCTCAGACCCAATTTCCTAAATTGACATCGAGTAATTCTATTTCATTCAAATTTGTTCTTTAGAACGAAAACTTTCTATACAATTATGCATCCTTGCATTTTGCGTCGCCTTGATGCAGTGGGGGAAAAACTCGAAAGGGACCTGGCTCCGAAGACAGTTCCATTACTCCGTAGACCGAGGATGAGAGTAACAATATCATATGGGTCTCTAGAATCCTTGAAAACTGGATCCTTGTCCTACGTTGCCTGGATTCGGATCATTCGATGGATATAGTCGGTCTGACTTCACTCGCTAGAAAAGTAGAACATTATATCAATGAGAGTAAAGTGACTTGGACAGTCCAACGCAAGTGCGGCGTAACGGTAGAGTTCGAATCATGAAAGATCAGCCGAACGGTCGATTCTGATGCAGATGAATTGACAGAGGCACTCTCAGTGAATATCGGAAGGTGTCTCCGAATGGTGGGCCTTCTATTTTGCTATTGCGGATGTGCCTCAAGCAGAAAGCCACTTGTCGGACCAACGTCCTATCCAATACCGACAATTATTTTTGCGTAACTGCAGAGCTTCTTGGTCAAGGGTGCTAACTTCTAGCGTCCCAAGCCATTTCTGGTCTTCATCTACATCGATTATTTCGTCGAAGTGTAGCCCAACGCTCCGTCCCTTCTGGAGGAAGTTATCGCAAACATGGGCATGGGTATAGTTTCCGGCCTTCCAATTCGGTTGAAAGGGTAAATGGGTGCAGGAGTAGTATGGTATTGGAAAGCCTTACCCCTACGTAAACTCTTGCGTCCTCTCTTTTGACCAACAGCTTCTCGATAGAAGAAACAAGCACATCATGTGAATCAAAGAAGTGGAGGAGATCTGATAGGATCACGATTTCGTATCCTGCCATTGATTTCGTTGAATCCGTCGGTTGCAAAAGATTTCTGTTACAATCATACTTTAGAAAGAGAGGAACATATATAGAACGCGGCCGAACCAATTGCACTCACAAAAGCTTCGACGTGTCTGTTCCCCATTCATATCCTTCGCACTTGACAACACAGCCTTCGGTTATGGCACTTCGATTTCTTTCAACATTCTTCTTCAGATTGCCCAGAATACCTTCATCTGGATAATCTGTGACCACGATGAGCGCTGGTGGATTGGGCTGTGTGCTCAGTAGGAGCGAAGGCAAGGCGCTGCCTGCACCCAGTTCGATAACTGGAAGACTTCATCGTCAATTGGAGCTCGCCAATTGATGTTAAATGACCTTACCTGTCCTCCCATTAACATCCAGCAAGTTTCGTTCGATCCGCTCCGCTAGGTAAAGTGCAGGAGAAAAGAGATGATCTGCCAATAAGGTGTTCGCCTTGGATTATGCTTTAGGATCGACATCATAGATTGGCTGATACTGAGCGCACTTTGCCTTCCTAAAAATATTCGTAAAGAATTAGACGAGAGTCGAGTTTACAATGAGAGTGCATTACTTTCGGTGCCAGCGTCAATTGCAGAGGTCCATATCTAATGATGGTGTCGTCAATTACTGGCTTGCCTCCTAGGAACTCGAGGGCATCGCTGAGAATGTCCTCGTTATCTAGATCGACGGCGGACATGAGGGCAGAGTGTTGAAGATGACCGTGAAGATGGGACGAAATTGTTTGCGATTGTATAGGCTCGTCCCCATCCGGCTCCGCCTGGCCCGTGAAGCACGTGGCTTGTGAGAGTAAACTCGACAAGAGGCGTAGCCGGCTGGTACATTCCGGGCGTGTTTTGGCGGAGCCTGCCAAATCCATAGGAGGGCACTTAGTAAAAAAAGTCGCCCGAGGTCAAAAAAAAGTCTCAAAATTGAGTATATAAAAAGTGATTTATTTTGTATTTCAAGTCGATTAAAGTATACAAATATTTTTCGAAATTTTGAAAAGGACTTCGTCGTTGTTGACAGGCCCGTGCGCGAGAAGCGACCTGTCAAGCTTTCGATCCACGCCTATGAGTATCCACGCAACCTCCCCCGTTCTCACACAAAATCGAACGCCCCATCCTCTTCATCACTCTCCTCGCTCATATCCTCATCGTCGTCCTCGCCAGAGTCCTCTTCCAGATCCCAGCCATCCATGTCCAATTCGACGTCATATTCGTCTATGCGTTCAAGTGTCGGTGATGCCATCAAGAACGCGTCGCTTGCGTCGAATTCAAGTTCAATCTCTTCTTGATCAGCCTCTCCAGCGCTTTCATCTGCATCGCGGGCTTCATTTGTTGGTAAGTCGTTGTGTTCCGAAGTGTTCCCTGCTGACAGTGATTTTTGTACAGTCTTCATGGCATCTACTTGCACATTTGTGGCTGGCAAACTAGGACTGCCAATGTCGTGTTCATTCTCGAAAACTGCGGTAAGTTTTCTGCGCTCGCGCAGACGATCGAATTGTTCGTTGAATTCTGCTATAGGACTCGTTGATTTGCCATGTGCGAGCTGTGCCATTCCAACAGATATCACGTCCGGAACCGCGCAATCCAGCTTGTCGACCTCGCGTCCGTTTATGACTTTGTAAACGGAATGATGTGCCAGGCTCGTCATCAGCGATGATATATCTTTTGAAAGGTCAGGAACCGTATGCTTAGACCCTTGTTCCATGCCCAGCTCATGGTTAATCTTGGTTGACAGTTTCCGCAATATATCCACGCATGGCGAGACAAGAGCTAACCAATCCCAGGAATGTGACCCGCCTTCGGCTTTATAGACACGCTGTGAAATTTATATTCGGTGAATCACTAGCTTGTTGTAGCTTAACAAAAAATCACTAACCTTGATCCAAAAATTTAGATGTTCTTGTACAAGATCAATCTCAACGAAGGCATTCTCTTTTCCTGTCGGATTGAGGAGCCAGTTCTGGGTGACCACCTTTCTGCACACATTGCAAAGAGTCAGCTCCTCATTCTGAATTCCAGGTATATGCGTACCGAATTTCCTTTGTCCAGACATTGACTAGATTATGAAATAGGTGAAGCATCTCATGGGCATATTTTGAACGCCCGTTTCCACGAAAACTGAAGACCCAATGTTTCAGGACTAGAATTACAAGCCCAGAGTCTCCCGACTTGACGGCATCTGCAAATAGTCGGGTGAGAAGTGCATCGCGTAAGAACAAGCAAGCATTCTCGAAGACCATGTCTCCTTGAAGCTCGATGGGTAATGTGCTTTTTGCAGATGGTCCCTTGTCGTCGCTGACTTCATCTTCACAAATAGGCTGCGATCCAGCTGCCCGATTTTTGTTCTTTGTCTTCTTTTGCACCTCCGCGCGTCTCTCAGCCTCCAAGCGTGGCTCTCGAAGCTCTTGGACACGGTCCGCACTGGCAAACTTGGTGAGAATCTCTAAAGAGTGCTCCTTGATTTCGCTCCATGTTGTGACATTTTGTGCATACGACTCTAGCGAATCTTCCTCGGAGACCAATAATAGGCAATGAAGAATTCGCGCATAGAGGGAGACCATTATCAAGTCCCTGCAGATCCGAAATGATGGTAACGATGTCAGCACAATCGGTAATCGTGTGAGGCAGGTATTGTGGAAGGCGAGGCTGCCGGGGCTCTGGTTCGACGAGACACCAAAATGCATGAGAAGTGTTCCGTGGGTATCTGCGATCTTCGTATGGAACAGTCCTGTCACTAAAACAAAGTTCTTCCACATCCCTAGTCCGACTTCATGCCCTAACCGAATGCCAGTGATCGCTCGTTGACGTGCGATTGTCAATTGATCGCCTGCGATGATTTGGAGATGTTTTCCACGTTCAGGATCATCGTTCGCCAACTTCAGTTCTGTATTAATTGCTTCAATGATTTCGATGTTTCCTTTGATGGTGTTCTCGTCGATTTCCATTGATGGCAATGGGTGTAAACTGGACTTGTGAACAGCAATCGCCTCGCGGCTTCTCGGTGCGTTTGTTACAAGATCTCCTTTCCATCGTTTCAATGACTCGCCTCCGTAGTGGACAATGACAGACAAAATCGTGTGGACAAGTGCATCTTCCATGAGATGAGACTCGTTTTCAGTGAGTAGCAAGTTTTCGAGCTTCAGAGGAGGCGCATTCATTATGCCGTTATCCAGATGTCTTGTTTCGATATCTTCAAGCTTTGCATTATATAAAGGAATGACGGTTGCACATGTACCATTTTCTTGTGCGTCTGTGTCATAAATTAGTAAGTCTTTGCATGAATATAAATTATGAGCCCCACTTTTCCGTCCGAGAACTTGCTCGGCCACTCGTATCATCATATTTATGTTGTCATACACGGTTATGAACAAACCTGTGGATGCAATGTTTCGTGCAGTGTCACGACATGCATGCGACAAAAGGTGCAGAGTTCCCGGTGACTGATCTTTCTTTCGTTTAGACGTGGATTGCGAACTTGGAGCTGCAACTACACTGTTGTATGACATGCTGATTCCAAGGGAGGAAAATACAGTGAAGTGCTGCCTCTGGGAGCCAGTAGCCATCAGGTATGTCCCAATGACTGCTTGAGCATAATTATTGGTTCGACTTCTGCTTCTCAATAGTGCAAGAATGGCCGATCCCCGAACCTATTTACGGAGGTAAGAATCTTCACACAGTATAAGATACATCATTGATTCAGACCAATTCCTGTTTATGCAGTGATTTCTCCTTCAGCTCCCGCAATTGTCGTTTTGTGGTTGAAAAGGCATCGAACAAAGTGAAAGCCGTAGGCGCCAGCTCACGAAGCTGTTTCGTAAGATCTTCAAGGCTATAGTCTAGGAAGAAGTGCTCATTGACGGTCATTGATGTCTTGCGTAGAATCTTGGATTCAGAGATGGTTTTTGACTCGGCACGGACTATTGTTTCTGCTTGGCTGACAATCCAGTCCATAATAAAGGTACGTGTCGTTTTGTTGTATTCTGCTGTAGTCCAGTAGCTGAAGATTTCTTTAACAGTTTCCCGGTGTTGAAAGAAGCCGCGCCATTTCCAGTCGAAGATGTGATGTGCCTTGGGTTTGAAAACATATTGAAGAAATTCGGCAAGTGTTATTCCCGCCTCTTGAAATACAGCAAGCACTTCATCAAATATCCTCTCTCGTGTGCGTTGTTTCTGCAGCTTTTCCCCTTCTTGCATTGTTGACTCTGTTTCTTTGTTTTTTGAATAGGTTTCAAGCCGCTTTTGAGTAATACGACTGCGCTGAAGTTTTCGTTCTGTTGTTGGTGTAAACATGATGCTGTCGCTCGAGGCCATTCGGTTTTGGAAGGGACTGGTGGGACTTGGGAGTGACGAGCTTCGTGGGCGGACTGGTGAATGATTATGACCACGAATTATAGAAGCGAGTGGGATATCATCGGAGGAGGGCGCTAGATAACGGTCCAGAGGTATATCATCCGAGGTAAGAAAGGGGTTTTCTTCTGTTACATCCTCTGAATTCTGATAATCATCTGTTCCCTCTTCAGGCGGGTCCGACGGAGGAAGATTTTCGAGATCCAGAGGATCGTTATCTGAGGAAAATACCACTGGACGGCGAGAGTAAAGCAAGCCGCTGTAACGGACGGACATCGATGTTTCGGTATGTGATTGTCTCGATCAGTTTTCCTTTTTTGTCTTTGTGTCTTACCACAACATGCCAGCCACTTCCTCTCAACCGCCTAGAGGCACTCGCCACAAACTCAAAACACTCAGAAAGTCTGTCAAAAAATCTCTAGCTGAAAAGCTTGCAGCCCTCGAAAAAGAGCTTGAGCAGCTTCCAGGTCTTATCAAACACAAATTCAAGAAGTGGAAGAATGGAGCACGCGATTTCCAGCTTGCTTGTATGCGAGCTCAAGTCCTCCGAAGAGATGTTCTCCTGCAGGCAGCAACTGGTTCTGGGAAGACTGGGATTGCTGCCGGGCCGCATCTTCTGCCTTCGAGCAAGGGCAAAGTAACATTGCTCGTATCGCCATTGTTGGCTCTTGAAGAGGAACAGGTATGTGTCTTCCAACTTGATTTACTCCTACATACCTGACAGAAACGAAACACATTCAGGTAACCACGTTCAAAACCGAGTTTGGGCTTAAAGCGATCGCAATCAATAGCGAAAATGGTGGCTGCTCGCCATCTACAATGGCGGTAAGTATTTTTCTGTTGAATTTGAACATTGGCTAATCCTGATTTTCTAGCAAATTGTGGCTGGTGAATGGCAGATTGTGCTGTTATCGCCTGAATTGCTGACCGGACGCAAGTTCATCGACCAAGTCCTTCGAAAACCGGCTTTCGGCCCTCGTTGCCTGTCAATTTTTATTGACGAAGCACACTGCATTTCACACTGGGGCGCATCTTTTCGCAAGGCGTACAGCTCTATTGGAATTGTCAGAGCATTTCTACCGCGAGATGTGCCTATCATCGCAGTGACAGCAACACTTACACCACTCGTCAAATATGATCTACTCAGCAAACTGCAATTTGACCGTACTCAATACCTTTTCGTCAATATTGGGAATGATCGTCCCAACGTTTCTCAAGTGGTCCGTGCGATGGAACATCCCGCGAACACCTTCCACGACCTTGACTTTCTTATTCCGACCACAATCTCGTCACCAGCTGATATACCAAAAGGGTTCCTCTACTCCGATGACATCAAGGCCGGCTCTTTGATAACAGATTATCTGAACAATCGTGTCGACACCCAGTACCGCGAGCTCGGACTTATACGTCCATACAATGCAACAATGTCCAAGATATACCGCAAGCAGGTCATGAAGTTGTTTCGAGATGGAAAGATTCGCATTCTTGTTTGTACAGATGCAGCAGGCATGGTATGTAGCTACTTTCCAATTCATATTATGATACTTATTGTTTTCTTCCTACAAGGGCTGTGATTTTCCTGACATCGACATCGTAGTTCAATGGAAAGTCCCTGACACGTTGTCTTCGTGGGTCCAGCGGGCTGGCCGGGCTGCACGTGGAATTGGCCGTCAAGGACTTGCTGTGATGATCGTTGAAAAACCCGCGTTCGAAATTGCAGCATTTCCCCAGCAGTTGGATCCCCATCATAGTCAAGGAAGGGGACGTGGACGAGGACGAGGACGTGGATATGGGGCAGCTTTGCAGGGCCATGCTCATGGCCATGTGGCAGTCTCGAAACATGGTGTCGAGTATGCAATTGCCCATGGGCTGAAGCGCGGGATGTCGGGCGGGAAGCATGATGAAAAATTGAGTCTTGACGAAACACATATCTCATCAGATATGCTCCGGAATGCTAAAGGTGAAGGTATATATCTTTATATTCAAACGACCCATTGTCGGCGGCAAGTTTTGCATACTGTATTTGAAAATACGCCATCAAGTAAGTGGGTTGACTCTATTCTGGGAAATATATTGACATGCTACGAAGATATCGACCCATTGCTATGCTGTGATCTGTGCAATGCAAAGTTATTCAACCAAGTTCGCCCCAGTCCACCTCAACAGATCACACGCCAACATGCTCCCCGACGTGTTGCACCTGTTGATTCAGTCCGGACGGCACTTTATGGATGGCGGCGCCAAATGAAAACGACATATTGGCCACGCGGCCTTTGGGCGCCACAAGGAATTCTCAACGACGAAACTTGCGAGCTACTGTCGTCAATTGGACCAGTGGAATCTCAGGAGGCTTTGGCATTGGTTCTCGAGGGTAGTTGGGAATGGTGGGACAAGTTGGGAAGTGAGTTATATTCCTTTCTTCATTCCTGCGAGATCCCTTCTCTGCCACCACGGGTCTCAAGAGGAGTCAAACGGCATCCTTTGCAAGAAGATCAAGGCTGTGGCCCCTCAACATCCGAAAGCTCGCCGACGAAACGGTCTCGCACATCAAATCAGACCAGCAATCCACCAGCTCTCTCGCAACCTATATTTTTGGCACCTTCAGCACTGTCAAGTGCCTCAAATACCGTCCAGGCAATAGGAAGTTCTCGAAGACGACGAGGAAAGGAAGCAGTCACAGTGTCATTCCCACCGTCATCATACGATACATTCTTTTCTCAACTTAGTACCAGTGCTCCGGCGAAGTAGTCTGTAAAAGTACAAGTCAATTTCGAAAAAAAAATATTTTTTTAAACCATCTCATTGAAATCTACGAGTGAAAAAAACCATCTTTTGTGTACCCAATTTGAGCACTTTTTTTCATGTTGTGGCCACTTTTTTTTGATGAAGTACCCTCGTATGAAATGGCGGGGAAATCAGCTATCACCAGAAATAGCCCCGGAATGGCCCAGTCCGCTCGCGAGCTCGCCCCCTTCTTGTCATGTGCTCCTGTCACTCTCTCTGTGACTAGAGCTCGCGAGTGTGACTGGCTGGCGAGTCTAGCGATTGTATCAACCACAAGGCGTTGAACTATGTCACATGTGTGTTTGACAATGATGACCGCGACCCCGGAGCCTTCTTCTCGACTTCCATGATCTATCTCAGCACCTCCTGAAACTTCTATCCCTATGGGACTTTCGGAAATCGATCAAGGATGAGTGAATATTTGAACCTCCAGTCTATGAATCATCCGGCGCTTTTGCGCAGGGCCCAGGCGTCTCATCAATTCAAAAGAATCTGGTTGGAACTTGGCAATACCAACTCCAAGCCTTTCGACAGGCGCAGTCTCGCATATCACTACACTTTCAAGCTTCTGCCTCTCCGAACCACCCACTAAATGCTCCCTACACTCGATACCCTCACGGCTGTATCTTTGTCTACATGCCTACGCGGTTTCTAGATTTGCAAGCCCACCTAAGTTCTCTGTATCTGATACTGCACGTCAAGATAAGACTTTCTGTGCCAAGGAAGTCCTGAACTCCTGCTCATGACCAAGGTTCTGTTGATATTCAGACCTTGGTTCCCTCGATTCAAAGTTGCCTGGCGACAGTTGACGACTCGGCCCGCACACAACAGCACTAAGCGCTGGATATTATCATCTTGTTTGATCCTGTTGGACCTTTGTTCACGAGGCTGATCCAAGAAACGTCCGTGGTGTCCAGCTGTGCCCGGTTTATTCACTCAATGCTAGGCTCTCCTGAAAATTTAGATGTTCTTCATTGACAACCAAATTTACGCCAATTTCTGATTCGATTTCACCTCCACGTTCAGTGGTTGTAAGATATCCCGCGTTCAATACTCTAAAGCTTCTCTACCATTTCACAATGAACACCACTGCCCGTTTCTAAAGGTGGTTTTCGTCAGGCGTCAATCCATCAACAGAGTCCGTACATCGGTCTCCGCCAAGGCTGCCCAGCGCCGTCCTATACTTGTACGTACGTAGTCCCGCCAAGCGGCCAAGTTCTGGCCTGCATATTTCAGGGACTGATAAAAAGCGGCTCCTCATGTCGACAACGCCCATTCCCTTCTGTTCTTCCCTTGCTCCGGACTCTTGCTGACTTAGGGTTGATTACCTGAGTTTTTTAGTTTGTTTTTATAGGCGCCAGCTTCGCCTCATTTTTTATTTTCGTTCTAACTGTCTTCCTTTCTTTTGCCTACTCTTTCACTCTCACTAACACTCTCCTTATTCGCGGATTGTTTCTCTCTTTTCGTTTTGAAAATGCATGCATCAAGCTTCGTGTTTCTCACCCTAGCGGCCATCTCCTCCGTCTTTGCCCACCCCATTCATCACGCGGAATTGCGCATTGTTGGTCGCGCACAATCTGCAAAGTTTATCAGATCTGAAGCCGCCGCCGTGACGAATGCTACTGGGTTTGAAGTCCTTTCCGGTGGGAACAAAGCATTCCGCCAGAACATCGCCAATACGGACCCCAAGCTCCTTCAGACGCTGGCAGATGAGGGCCAGAGTATGTGTCTTTCATCGTTGAACAAAGAACGTCTTTTCAAATTCCGTCATGTTACAGCGCCCCCTTTCATGTTCATAGGATGCTCCGACAGCCGCGTGAGCGAGGGTACCGTTTTCAACGCAAAGCCCGGTACCCTCTTCACCCAGCGTAATATTGCCAACCAGTTCCAGAGCGGTGATGCCAACGCGTGAGTTTTCCTCTGCCTCACAAACTATTACGTCCATTCTTAAGTATGTTTTCCCTTCTTAGTCAATCAGTGTTGTCGTACGCCGTTGCGGAGCTCGGCGTAAATCATATCATTGTCATGGGTCACTACGGCTGCGGTGGTGTCGCGGCGTCAATCGCCTCCCCACCCGTGAACCAGATTGATGCGGCCAATGGCGCTGTGCAGAGTTGGATTGAGCCTATCAGAGAGATCTTCCGCAGTTCCAATAGGTATGTTGGTTCTGAGCATCGTGGTGATTGTTCTGAGAAGACGATATGTATTTACCTCGGATTTTTGTAGGTCGGAAATCGTGGATCTTCGCGCAAAGATTGAAGGACAGACTTTGATTGAGGAGCCTGATATCAAAGAGCGTACGTCTTTTCGCGTTTAACATGGACTATGAGCTTCGGGGAATTTACGTTCTTTTACTTAACCAGCTGGTTTCCGTGCTCTCGTCGAAGAGAACATCAAGGTTGGAGTGCGGCGCATCGCAACTAGTTCAGTCATTTCCAACGTACGCTGCCCAACCACGCCCCTTTCGAGCCGTTCGAGCTAACATTATCATCTGCTTTCACTAAAAGCACTACGCTGCTCTAGCGGCTCTCGGGTCCAGCGGCGAAAAGGCGCGGCGTGCTAGTCACCACGCAGACGGCGCCCTCGCCGACGTCTTCATACACGGATGGGTGTACGATATCGAGAACGGCGAGGTCCACGATCTCGGGGTCTCCGTCGGCCCCCCTGGCAAGGCCATCCCTGCTGCGCCCTTCGAGGCTGTCGCGAAATCCGCGGCAGAGTCAGTAGACGCGCATGGGAGTTCCGAGTCGGCGCCTACGTCGTCTTCATCTGCTACCGCCACAGCCACCTCTACGGCGAGCGCGGAGAGTAAGTTGGGCGAGAGTACCGGCGCGACGACTGTGGCTGCGTCGACGACGACGGAGGTTGTGCCAGCTTCCACGATCTCTGGTACCAGTTCGAATGCTGGTGTACACGTCGTTGGCCTCAAGATGAATCCAGCTTGAGGGAAGAGCATTATATGATCATTGATCATGAAGTACAGATTGGGGTAATTATGTAGATCTACATCAGCTTTTATTTTTCATGGACTTTTGTGCGGTAGTAAGGTTTTGGAACTCAGGATAATGGGATTATTTCACAAACTTCGGGAGCGACATTGATAAGACGTTGAAGTACTTTAAATCGGCTTACTGGCGTGTTATTGGGTGCAATTTTACTCAGAAGGGCGATACCTGAACAGATAACGAGTTGATAACGAGCTGATGGTTTGGATTGCTTGTTTTCCCGAATTTCAATACATTTGCGATATGAACATTGAAGCGCCTTCGCCGATTCCGGGGGAGGTGCTATTCAGGTTTGATTCAGGCGCTATTTATGATGATGTCCTTCATACTCACTTGCGTCTTTTGATGCTTTCCACATGGGTCATAATACTCGAGTCGCATTTTCGGTACCGCACCAGTAGGAGGTATCATATATTTTTCCTTCATGAAGTGAATGTATAAAAGGACAGATAGGCTGTTTCTAACCTGTTCAGCCAATTCTGACTATCAAATATGTCAACCGTACCACAACCACAGCTCGTCACCATACGCTCGCGCTCCCCAGCAGCGCGCATTTTCCTTCGCTCGCCCATTCTTAGCGACTCGTTCTCCTTCACCGCCCGCGCACACGACCCCCTCTGCACCGCATTCCTCCCGCACATCGCGAACCCTAAAAATCCTATCACCGTCGCTTCCAACGAGAAGCAGATACAGAGTTGGCGCGCCGAGTCAGGCGTGGGCGGATATTTCCTATCCATCGTCTGGCTTCCGAAGGTCAGAAGTGAACAGGCAGCTGCAGGACTTGTACCCAAGGAAGGGGAGGAAGAGAATGATGTATGGCAGACCATCGGCGATACAGGCCTCGGGCCTCTCGACCTCACCGCCAAAACCGGCGAGACGGGGCTCATGCTCAATAGTGGACCCATAACACGGCGCAAAGGATACGCTGTGGAGACACTCGATATGATCTTTGCGTTTGGATTTGATCATCTAGGACTTGAACGAATCAAATTTGGGACGCATGAAGATAATGTAGCGATGCGCGGATTATTGGAGAAGAAATTTGGGATTCCAGCACGGTGGAAGGAGGAGAGCAAGGATTGGGCGTTCGAAGTTACTCCTCAATGGTGGAAGACTCGGCAAGATGCAGCAGGGGAGAGTCGGGTCGTTGTTGATGTTGAACCTCTTGACGAGGAAAAGAAATAAAATGATATCTTCTGGATCCTCTTTATTATTTCGAATGTTTGATTCAAAGGGAATGATCTGTACTTTTAATGTGGTGGCCGTAGTACGTGATGATGGCGTCAAGAAGAGAAATTGAAAGGCGAGTCATGCCATGTTGTCGCTATCGATCGCTCGGGTTCTTCGCCCGACGTGGTCAATCTACAAGACTCCTCTTTCCCGCTCCATCATGTCCCCAGCCCGAGACCAAAAGATCCTTGTGGCCGTCGTTGGCGTCGGGCTCGTGGGATCCGAGTTGATCAATCAACTGTTGTCGATCCCACCACAAGTATCCCCGTTCAAACTTGTTTCGCTCACATCTTCTTCGCGTTCGCTCTTCACCGGCAAGGCCAACCCAATCCAACCTAATGCGCCATGGAAGTCGCAGCTGGCTGCGTCCTCGGATCCTGCGGACTTGAAGGCGCTGACGGCGCGACTGACCCAGCTGGTTGCTGAGAACGAGCGGGTCGCGTTGGTGGACAACACCTCGTCGGATGTGGTCGCCAATCTGTACCCCGTTTGGTTGAAGGAAGGCATCAACGTCGTCACTCCCAACAAGAAGGCGTTCTCTGGCGACGCGGAGCTGTTCGCGAACATCCTGAGCGCCAGCCAGGAGAGCGGCGCCAGGTTCTTGAATGAGGCTACCGTCGGTGCTGGATTGCCCGTGATCGCTCCGCTGAAGGAGTTGCTTGCAACGGGGGACAAGGTGTGTAATGTAGTTTCATTTACGAGATGCAAAACCAACTTCGGTAGATCATCAAAATTGAAGGTGTCTTCTCCGGGACGATGAGTTACATCTTCAACGACTTTTCAACTGGCAAACCGGACGGACCCTCATTCTCTTCCGTTGTTTCCATTGCAAAGGAGAAAGGCTACACAGTGAGTACTCATGCGGCCACTCTAATAATGATGATTCGAACCATCTACAGGAACCCCATCCAGCTGACGATCTCAATGGCTTCGATGTCGCTCGCAAATTGACCATCCTATCACGCCTGATCTCTTCCGCGCCCTCCGCAACGCCTTCTACTCTCCCCTCTCTCCAATCCTTCGCCTCCGTCCAAACCGCCTCCCTCATCCCCCCTGCCCTCGAAGGCATCTCCACGGGCGACGAGTTCCTCAAGCGACTCCCAGAATTCGACGAAGAATTCAACAAACTCCGCGTCGACGCGAGCAAGGAGAACAAGGTCCTCCGGTTCGTCGGCGTCGTTGACGTCGCTGGCGGCGAAGTCCGCGCCGGGCTCGAGAAGTGCGTCATTTCATCATTTCATCTGCCCCTTCCTTTCTTGCGGACGTGTGCGCTGATACTGTATTCCCAGGTATCCTATTGATCACCCTTTTGCGACGTCCCTTGGTGGTTCGGATAACATTATCATGTTCCATACCGAGCGATACAGTCCTCGTCCTCTTATTGTTCAAGGTGCGGGTGCTGGCGCGGCCGTCACTGCGATGGGTGTACTGGGCGACCTCCTTAAACTTGCCTGAGGGGTTGGATTCTCTGAATGCGAATATATGTTTGGACTTGTTCAAATTTCAGAATACTCAAGGTTTGGAATATCCAAGTGCTAGCAAATATGCGTTATATTCCTTCGAATCTCATGGGCGCATATCTCCTTGGCATCGTCAATATCAATGCTCTATCCTATGATTCACCATTGCTTGTCTCTCAGCAAGTCCGTCCAACATCAGTCGCCTAAAATTAATCATCTCTCAATTACAGGTGGCATTTGAATATGATATGTCATGCCATAATTAGTATACAGTAGCGCTAGAATTCGCTACTTAGTGAATAGGGCTAGCTTGAATATTGAGTATAGAAGATGTCAGATGGATCGGCTTCTAGGTTACTTTCTATTTCGGCCCTTATCAATGGTGTCCCATTCAAAAGCGCAAGTTTTATCTGATTTTTGACGGATAACGTTAACGTTCCACACCATTCAGCACGATGATCATGCCACAGCTCCGAAACCTTGCGGCGACGGCATAACATTGGGTCTCTTCTCTCATCATCAGTAGCGCTATGAATATTATGCTGAAGACAGTTTCAACGGGACCCATGCCTCGACATATAGCTTTCATTATGGATGGCAATCGACGTTATGCGCGCATGCACGGCATTCCCGAAAGTCAGGACACACCAATGGATACTATCAACTGAACTACGTGAGTCCGTCATGGATTTCGAATGATTCTCTTATTGATGTGAAACTCGCCTTCTTGATACTTTCGTGTATTATTTCAGCTCATGAAACATTGGCTCAACGGTACCAAAATTGAATGCGCGTCAATGTATGGCTGGTCTATTCTCAATTTTGGACGGAAAGAATCAGAAGTTGCAGACGCTATGAAATTGATGGAAGAAACCCTCAAAGATTTCTTGAATTGTGCGTCTGTCAGTCCGTATTCAATCGCGTTTCAAGCTGAAGATGTATCACGTTATAGGGACGACCTCGAAACACATGGCGTCCGCATCTCCTTCGTTGGAAGAATTGACCTACTCCCGTTGTCAATTCAAAAGGGTATTTCGGAGGTCCACGAAAAGACCCGCAATTACAATCGGTGCGTGGTGTCCAGGGTCCTTCTATACTTATAACATATTTTCGCAGTCGTTTTATGAGTATTTACGGCCCATATACCTCAAGCGACGAGATGGCTAGGAGCATCGAAGCCTGTGTCAACGCCGCGATCAAGGACGGGCGAAGGTAAATGTTTCTAAAGTATGTTTGAGATAAGCTATATTTCTGACCGAGGGCTTGCATTTCGTATTCCAGCATAGAACCCCAAAAGATATTGAGTTGCATTTAGACACCTTCCAAGGCAGCGACGCGCTATGCCACCCGTTGACATTCTCATTCGAACAAGCGGGGCCAGCGTTTCAGTGACTTCCTCTTTGGCAGGTAAAGTCTGTCTGTTCTAAAATGAGGATTGGGGTTTTACTCATACTACGACGTTATTATCTTCGTTTAAGGCATGTAATAATACCCAATTACAGTTTGTGCCGACTTTGTGGCCCACATTTGGACTGTGCGACCTTCTCCCCATCATACTCGACTACCAACGAAGTCAGCGATAGCTATACTCTTGTGAACTATGATGGCATATTGATAATGTTTGAGGAGCGCAAGCTACACAACCCTGTCATCTATAATTCCTTCAAGAAATGGCTATTTTTAGGTACAGTAGTGTGAAGGCAGTAATTTCACACGCATCATTCTGGTGAGCGCTGAGCTTCGAAATGCGTTCTAGAGGCGCACTGGCCTCTACTGAGTCTGACATGTTACATGAATGTTACACGACTGGTATTTCCGGATGGAATCGAGTGAGCCGACTTCCTTGTTTTGCTAGATGATTGGAATGATTACTGGTTAATGATCGACGACCGTTTCTGCAGACGTTGGGTAGCTCTCCGTCGGTGGCAGGCAGGCTTGCTCTTAAAATGCGGCAAAGTGGAAGTCCTCCATCCGATAACCAACCAATGTGTATATGGTCAGCCGAGCTCCTGCTGGTCCCACAGGTGGCTGTGCGTGGTATTCGAAGCATCGAATTCGAGATGGAATTGGACGGAACCGGGAAGTGCGACTCCGCACGGACAGACCGGTCAGATAGAGACTTTGCACTGAAGTTCAGTCATGGTGCTGCTTCTCGCCGAGGTCTTGTGAACGCCTCAGCTGCGGTATATTTAGTATAAGTAGCATTCAGCTGAATAACCCCAGGCTCCTCGCCTCCATCGTGTCAACTCACAGGCACTGAGCCCATCATGACTAGTACCCTCCAGGTGGCATTCGTATTCGCGGGCACCGTTTTTTTATGGGCGCTTAATCGCGCGATCCAGACATCTTGGCGTAAAATACCATACCCACCTGGCCCGCCTCCTAAAGGCATACTCTCCGGGAATGAAGCGGATGTCTCTGTTCCGCTGCTGTGGAGGGTTTGTGCCGAGTGGGCAAATATCTATGGTGCCATTATTTGTGCTGCCTCAGAAACGTGCTCAGTGTATATTCATTTCAATTAGGAAACATCTTGTATTTGCGGGTTTCTAAGAAGCCTGTCATCATACTCAACTCATTGGAGGACGCAAACGAGCTGTTTGAAAAGCGGTCTCACAATTATTCTTCACGACCAGTCACACCCATGTACAATCTGTACGTCATGTTGATAACTACCTCTTCCTTGTATATTGATCACAATACTTCCAAAAAAAGCATGGGGTTGACTTTTTCCACTGCATTGAAGACATACGGCCCTGAATGGCGTCAGCATAGGCGAATACTGCAGCAGACCTTCAAACAAGAGTCATCCCTCGCATACAGACCTACCCAAACCCAAAAAATGCACGAAACGCTATATGGGCTTTAACGAACCCAATGGACTTTGAGGGCCTTATCAAGACGTGAGTCGGCCTCTTTAAACTATTCCATTTATTCAACCTCAGTCTTCAAAACGCCGCAAGTTATGCAGGGGCTATCGTTCTGTCGGTGACTTACGGGTACGATGTTGCGCCCAAGAACGATCACTTGGTTACCCTTTTGGAGAGCACCCGCCCTGCTTTTTCCCTAGGAACATCGCCTAGATGGATGATTAATACCTTTCCAATCCTGCGATACATTCCACGTTGGCTCCCTGGAACCGGGTTCAAAAACTATGCGTCCTCTGTCAAAAAGGTGGTCACTGAGCAACGCGAGGCTCCATTTAAATATACTGCAGATTCGTTGGTATGTTTTCTATTCATAATTCAACATAGGGATATATGACTTCAATGGATACCAATAGGCATCAGGGAGCACCCGCATCTCTGTGATCTCCAGCTTTTTGGAGAATTGTCACTCGGAAATGGATGTGAAAATATTGAAGGAAGCCGCCGCAACTGGATATGGTGGTATGTGTTTGTAATGCAGCAGGGGATCTACCAGAGCTTTATTCATTATTTTCTTCGTGAAAAGCGGGAGTTGGGACGGTAATATTCTCTCAGACATCAAACTCAGTCTTCTGCTAATTTTCGCATCCTAGACTGCATCCTCGATAATGAATTTCTTCATTGCCATGATAACATTTCCTGATATTCAAAAGAAAGCACAGTCCGAAATTGACCGCGTCATTGGCGGTGATCGACTCCCGAATTACGACGATCAACTGTCTTTGCCGTATGTGACAGCCGTTCTGCGTGAAGTAGTTCGCTGGAAGCCACTGGTTCCACTTGGACTACCGCATGCCAGCAAGAATGATGATATATACCAAGGATACTACATTCCGAAAGGCAAGCCTTTGATATTGACCTTCAGCAGACTAAAGTTTTATTTGTTCAGATACTGCACTTCATCCCAATGTCTGGTAGGTGGTTGTAATGATATGAGAGATACATATGTACTCAATATATTTTGCAGGGCAATGACGCGCGATTCGGAGAAATACAAGGATCCAGAGGCCTTCAACCCGGATCGATTTTTCGACGAGAATGGGGATTTAAATAATGATGATATCGGCTACGCGTTTGGATTCGGTAGACGGTACGAATTATTCATAGTTGTTCTACGGCTCATATTGACAGATTCCCTTGATTTAGGATTTGTCCCGGTCGTCATCTAGGCACCGCCTCGGTATACTTTGGATGATGCATCGGACCGTAGCTCACACTGACTTGGCTAAATAGGTTTGGCTGGCTATCGCTACAATCCTTTCGACTTTCACCATTGGGAAAGACAAGGATTCTTCGGGTAACGAATTGCCATTTGAAGCCAAGTTCACCGAAACTGGGGTTATTAGGTAGGCAGACAACGATTGTATTAACCTTTCCGCTCTGATATTGTGGATATTCAAGTTATCCACTTCCTTTCAAGTGCTCAGTGACGCCCAGATCAGATAGGGCTAGGCAGCTTATTCTGGAGGTGCGCGAAGTTGGGGCTCAATACTGAATTGTTTTTCGTTTGATTATTCAATGTATCTGCGACCATGAGTCAATCCTTGTAAATTAGTGTAAATTAGTGCCAAGAATCTGTCTATTTCTGCCTTTTCGTGATTGACACTCAGATTGGAATACGATATGTCATGCACATGTCATACGGTGCCATCTTTCTGCTTACCATTAGTGCAGATCACTCAATTCATATATAGCAGTAGCTAGTTCCCGAATCAGAATCAGCTACTCAATAGTCTAAAGCCAGTCAGAAATTGATTCCAGAAGACGCGGACTTGCTTCTAGTTCCCCTTTCTTGCGGCCACTTATCAACGACATTCTACAAAAGAGCATTCTATGCTGCGCTCGGAAAGGGAAAGGAGAAAACAGAAAGGAGAAAAAGAAAGACAGAAGGAAAGAATGAGAGACAAGAGAGAATGAGCTAGAGCTCACGTTCGTATTTTGTGTGGACAGTCAGGCGTGGGTTTGCGGGCAAAAATATAATTTCTTGGTCGCCGAAAATCTCTCTTGCTCGGCGCCGCCGGCAACCCGAAGGAAGACGGCAGGCAGACCGAGCTCAAGCCGGACACAGGCGAGTAGTAAACTACGAAGACAATGTGTAAACAAAGAAAAGAAAAAGCAAAGAAAAAGGAAAAAGGGACAGTGGTAAGGGTGGGTGAAAAATGAAATGAGCTCGAGGCAGAGCCTAACGAGCGACGGACGATGTGGTTAAGAGGACGTCCACTTCTACAGAAATGTCTAATGCATACCTAACGAGCGACGGACGATGTGGTTAAGAGGACGAGGGAATCGTACTACGAGCTACGGTTTATATATCTAGAAAAAACAATGGGAATGCCACAAGCCCCAGGAGGACTTGGGCCCATTGCAGAATGAAAGCGCGACAAGCGCGTCTATATCTAATCTAATCAAAAATGAAAGCGTCCTCGCTAACATAGACCGGGATCAAACTTGTTTGATCTTATCATCTATGCTGCGCTCGGAAAGGGAAAGGAGAAAACAGAAAGGAGAAAAAGAAAGACAGAAGGAAAGAATGAGAGACAAGAGAGAATGAGCTAGAGCTCACGTTCGTATTTTGTGTGGACAGTCAGGCGTGGGTTTGCGGGCAAAAATATAATTTCTTGGTCGCCGAAAATCTCTCTTGCTCGGCGCCGCCGGCAACCCGAAGGAAGACGGCAGGCAGACCGAGCTCAAGCCACGGGGAGAGCCCAGGGGAGAGCCAGCGGGTCGGGAGCTGGGAACGGAGCGAGGGCCACATGAAGGCGAGAAGAGAGCTGGAGTGTCCTATCGGGGGGCGTATCGATGTACAGCTTGTAAGCGTCGCTGCGCCAACGCCCCAGTAGTTGGATTTCGTAATCGTTGTATCCTACTGTAGCCGCTGAAGTAGCCGCGCCGCGACGGAAGCTGTGGCCAGAGTATAAGGAGTGATCCAGATTGAGGGACGCGAGACGGGTTTTTAAGAGGGATATGAAGGGATCTCGGGAGAGCGCCTTTCCGGAGGCGTCACGGAAAAGAGGAGCTAATGGATTGGGTTCGGGCCACCGCTGGATGTAATGCTGCATCGCAAGAACTGGGCAAGTTAACGCGGCATCGGCGGGCGCGCGCGCAATCAAAATCGTGGTGCCGGTACGGAAGGGGTCGGTCTTCGATCCAGGGAGAGAGAGGCGCATGTGCGTGGGCTGGTTAAAGGAAGGGATGAACTCGATGGAAGAGCGCGAGAGATGGATAGTGGAGTTGAAATTGGAGGCATTAGGGACAGTAAATTCGCCGCAGCGTAGAAAACCAGCCCAAGCTAATTTAATTGCAGCATCAAAGACAGCATTTTCGAACAAGAATACATCACCTGAAATGCGCGCTAAGCTTTGGAGAATCGCGAGCGTGATGGGGAGCTTGGGTTTGCGAGCTGTTCCGTAAATGGCTTTGATACCGCGGTAAATTCGCTGCAAGGTGGGAGAATAGCAGGACGCGGCTGAGAGACCAGCATCGACGTGGAGGGAACGAACACTGGAGAGGTAGCTTTTAATTGTGGAGTGCTTGAGACCCCGATCTGCGAGGAACGAGATCCACTCAGCGAGTGCAGTAGTGGTGGCAGGGAGGACGAGGCCGGGTTCAGACTGGAGGGAGGGATTAACTGCGATAAAATCGAGGAAGGATCGTTGGCCAGATCCGTATGTTTTGCGGGTACTAGACGCGAGACCATGCCAGAGGTAGAAGGCGGTTCGACGAGAGAAGTGAGCATGTGTTTGATACCAATAATCTGGGACTTCGTTGATGAGGAGATTCTTCCGAGCGTCGGATCCAGCTGGAAGAGCTTCGAGTACTGGAAACGGGAGGCAGCGTCAGCGAAACAATTTTCTTCGGAAGGAATCCAGACAACGGAAAAGGTAAAATTCAGCGCCGCCGCCATCATAGGAATTAGCCGCACGAGACGCATAGAAAGTGGGGACCGACAGGTGCCCGAGGATAGCCAAGCGACCACAGCTTGATTATCACAGTGAAATTTAATGTGCCGGCCTCGCCAGCTATCAGCCCAGCAGAGGATCGCATGCAGGATCGCGTAGATTTCCTTGAACTGGATATCACGGAGACGGAAACGGCGCGGAACACGTGCTGAGAACCAAGCCTGACCGGAGAAGCCGCCAAGACCTTTTGATCCGCTCGCATCAGTGTAGATCGAGATCTCGTCACGCTGATCCGTCAGAACCCTGACACCGTTCCAAGGACGGCTAAAGATAGTCCACCAGCGAAGATCAGCGCGCACCCCGGAGGGAACATGGAGGCGCTGGAAGGGAGATGCAAACTTCATTGAGAAATCAATGATGCGACGGATGAATGGGCGAGAGCGAGGGATAACCTGAGATGCAAACTGCAAGAATCCGCACAGCTCCTGGACTTCACGAAGAGACGCGCGGCACTTAGACGACCATGAGGATAGAAGCTCGATGAGGTAAGAGAGCTTGTCTGTGGGTAGACGCGCTTCCATGGAAATCGAGTCAAGTTCGAGTCCGAGGAACTCGAGACATGTAGTCGGCCATTCCGTTTTCGAATCTTGGAAGCAGAGGCCGAGATTCTGGCCGAGGCCCATTACCCAGTGAACAGCTTGGGTGGGGAGCTCGGAGCCAAGCGCAGGTGAAAATAGGAGGAAGAAATCGTCAAGGAAATGACGCAAATGGGCAGGAATATGGCGTTGAATTATCCAATGAAGAGCCTCGGAAAAGAGGTTAAAAATGTAAGGCGCAGACCTGAGACCAAAGGTCAAGACAATGCAGTAATAAAACTTGCGACGCCAGGAAAAACCCATGTGATGCCAGTCCTCTGGACGGATCGGGACATGACGAAAAGCTTCTTTCAAGTCAAGCTTCGCCATCAAGGAACCGGGACCCGAACGAATGAGATCTTCCACCGCGCGCTCAAACATATCATAAGATATGAAAGCCTCGGAGTCTGGAATACCGTCGTTAACAGATAGCCCACGCGGCCACGAAAGGTGGTTGATAAGCCGGCGCTTATCAGGATTGCGCTTCCGCGTCACTGAACCTAAAGGTGAACAGCGAAAAGACGCTAAGGGAGGGGCGTTGAATGGCCCGTGGACTTGGGATTTGGCACACAAACTAGCCACCGCCTCGTCCATAAATTCAGGCTGCTCAAGCGCTGAGGGCAGATTCCGACTCGGACGAATGACTTCGGGACCGGCAAATCCAATATTCGCACCAAAACGCATAATATTGATCAGCGAGAGTACAAATTGGCGGTCGGGATACTCTGCCAAGTAGTGTTCCCACGCTTTGGGCACCAAGGGGGTAGAGACTCGAGGTGTAGTTGGGGAAGGAGAATGAGAATGTATAGTATCAAGGGAAAGATTAGGGGATAGGGTAGATATGGAATTACAACGAGGGTTTGAGTTGGGACGGGGAGGAGGAAGGGTGAAAGAAGGAGGAAATAGGTGAGAGTAAGGTAAAATGGAAGGGACAAAGGTAGAAGAAAGGGAAGACAAGGAAAAATGGGGTGAGGGAGAAGAAATAGGTAGTGGAACAGGTGAAGTAGTAGAGATATTAAAAGAGGAAAGGCTCGAGCGAGCTGAAGAATCAAAATTGGAAGAAGAATAAATAAATTGGGGGCTCGCTCTACCGAGTCCCTAGGCCTTGGTGCAGGCGAAAGCGCCGTGAGCGGCAGAATCGCACTTCTGGCATTTATGAATGCGGCCGGCGGGGCACGTCGCGCCCGTGCATGTGCCTTTGTTAAAGGGGAAGCACGTTTGCGAGGCGACAGGCGTCTTCGCCGACGAGGGGGAGGTGTTGCTAGCAGAGGATTTGGTTTTGGGAACGTTTGAAGCAGCGGGGGTGCGATAGTGGCCGACAAGGTAGATCCCCATGAGAGTTAAATCTGGGGAAGCCCATTCGGAATAAATTCCTCGAGCCATCTCTTTGGAGCGCTTGAGGAAGAATTGCTTGTGGTACTGGATGATGGCGGCCCAGGTGTAGTTGCGGTAGAGCGTGGAGAGGTGCGTGCAGTACGCCGCACTGCCGCGAAAAATAGTGAGGGTCACTCCGATGTTGCCAGAAGAAGCTGCGTAGCTCCCGAGGATCTCGAAGTAAGTCAAAAGTGGTTCAAGAAGGGAGGCGAAGGTGGGGTAATCCTTTGGAGTCCCAGTGCGTTCGCGGATGGTGAAATGGCCGTCCTCGATGTCCATGGTGTTGCGGGCATCGGTGGCTTTCTCCTGCGCGACGGGATCGAGCTTGTACAGATTGAGGGGATGGAATTCGAAACGGACAATTTCCAAGATGGTGGCGCGGGGGACGAAAGGGAAATTATCAAGCAAGGACTCACGCGATGGGGTTCCAGTGGCACCGGGGGCCACAAAGACGGGAATAGTTGAATCAGACGCGTTCGCGACTTGCGCGGCGGGGGTGCCACTGGCGCCGCCGGGTGTAGTAGTCGGAGGCGCCGCAGCGGATGCCAATTGACCCATGATGGTACGGAAGAGGTCATCGGTCATCGTGACCATATTGACCGTCGCGCCGGCCATTGAAGGAGCGGAAGACGCGTCGGCCGAGGTGGAGGATGAGGAGGGCATATCTCCCATGGTTGTAAGATCAATGGTTGATAAATTAGAAGGTGGCGAAGCCGCTTGAGGTTCGGGCGTAACGGGAGTAGAGGTCCTAGATAACCAGCGACCACGGGCGTCCCTAGGATGCCTGGGAGGAATGCTGATGAAAAATGAAATGAGCTCGAGGCAGAGCCTAACGAGCGACGGACGATGTGGTTAAGAGGACGTCCACTTCTACAGAAATGTCTAATGCATACCTAACGAGCGACGGACGATGTGGTTAAGAGGACGAGGGAATCGTACTACGAGCTACGGTTTATATATCTAGAAAAAACAATGGGAATGCCACAAGCCCCAGGAGGACTTGGGCCCATTGCAGAATGAAAGCGCGACAAGCGCGTCTATATCTAATCTAATCAAAAATGAAAGCGTCCTCGCTAACATAGACCGGGATCAAACTTGTTTGATCTTATCAATATTCTTAATGGAAAACGATACCACTCAGCGCGATAATCATGCCACAAACACGAAGCCTTGCGGCGACGGCATACTTATGGCTCTCTTCTAAAATCACCAACAGCGCCATCAGTATTATGTCCAAGGTAGTCTCAATAGGGCCCATGCCTCGTCATATAGCATTTATTATGGATGGCAATCGTCGTTATGCGCGCATGCACGGTATTCCCGAAAGTCAAGCACATACCAATGGATACTATCAACTGAGCTACGTGAGCTCATTCTATAACATCGAATAATTATTTTTGTTGATGTCGCAATCACTCGCATTCTTCGTATACTTTCGTATTCCTCAGCTCATGGGACATTGGCTTAACAGGACCAATGTTGAGTGTGTGTCGATATATGGATGGTCTATTTTGAACTTCGGACGGAAAGAATCGGAAGTTGCAGACGCTATGAAATTGATGACAGAAACTCTTGAGGATTTTGCAACATTGTGCGTCAGTCGCGGTCTGTCCATACTCAGGCTCAATTGTAGATCATGCTGAAAACGCATTAAATTATAGGGACGAGCTGGAAAAGCATGGTGTCCGAGTCAGCTTCCTTGGAAGAATCGAATTACTCCCATTATTGATTCAAGAAGGAATTGCCAAGATTCACAACAGGACTCGTAATCACAATCGGTGCGTTGCGTGGTATTCATGAGGTACTTCAATAGCTCAACGCACACTTCTCAGTCGTTTTATGAATATTTACCTTGCATATACCTCAAGTGATGAGATGGCTAGAAGTATTGAAGCCTGCGTCAATTCATCAATCAAGGACGTAGAAAGGTAAATCCTCTAGTATAAAAAACAAAAGCCACATATCCGATTCAGACTAATGCTCCAATTTCGTTGCTCCAGCATTACTCCAATGGCTATCAAGTTGCATTTAGACACCTTCCACGGTAATGACATACCTATGCCACCCGTTGATATTCTCGTTCGGACAAGCGGCGCAAAGCGTTTCAGTGACTTCTTCCTTTGGCAGGTATTGTTTTTCCGCTTTCCAAATGAGGATTGAGCCTCGCTCATATGTATCTTCAACTTAGGCATGTAGCAACACGCAGCTCCAGTTTGTGCCGACCTTATGGCCAGCGTTTGGACTTCGAGATCTTTTGCCCATCATACTGGATTTCCAGCGAGCTAAAATGTATCATAATCTACTTTGAATCCTCACGAATTTCTATTGTTATGTTACATTAGCTCCACCAATAATTGAAAAGCATCAATGATCGCCCGCCCCAAGTCGCGTCGCACGAATCGCAGGATGAGTCCAGGAATGTGTGCGCGTGCAATCCGCTAGCGGCGAGTGAGTAAATAAGTAAGCGCTGGTCGCGCATTAGCGTTGTCCGACGACGGTCCATTGCAGACAACGAACCAACAGCTATGTGTCCATAAGAGGAGAGACAAACCAACAGAGAACGTGATACGGGAGAGCACAGGCACAGGCACGTATAACAATATAGGTTGTGGAATCGCTCTTCAAAAATTCAGGAGTATCGATCAACTAGAACTGTAGTCGCCAAAGCGGGGCAGCCGTTGTCGCGGCGATCTCCAATGAAGACATGTCCATCCATACCCATATTCATATTCATGTCCAGAGCCTGAGCCCGAGCCTGAGCCGTGCCGCATAGATATAGCGAATATGTCCAAGACAAACAGACAGATGAAAATGACCGACGGAGAGATAAGAAAGTAGAGATACAAAAGGATCAAGAACAAGACCCAGATGCACCGAACGCGCAGACCAGATAAAAACAAAGTCGTGTGCCATCACCCCTCTACGCTCCGAATACTGGGATGCATGCATTCCTATCCCCGACAAACACACCAGTTGCCCTGCCCTGCACATCCTCCGCCCAACGATTTGGATGTGCACCTTTCTACGGTGATGCACTCCCACCATTCCTCTTCCGCCAATTCCAAAGCGGATTCCCCAGGGAGGTGGATACATAAATTGTATAATGGGCATGCGATATTGCGCTCAGGAGTGGGGCCTTGGGCGATGAGCACTCGCCCCACCCTACACTGAAGTATCCTCCGAAACACATGAAGGGGGCGAAGAGCACCGGGAGCTACGGCGCGAGCATGGCATGGCATGGCTGGCGAGCTTACCATAACAGAAATTTCGGATCGAAGGGTTGACCGCTCACTGTCGCTGTGGGTCAGGAGGGGTCAGGCCTCCGAGGTTGATTCGGGAGGCGCGCCAGCCAGTGCCACACACAAAGACGCACCGCCTGCACCCGACCGCGGTATTCAAGCGGTCTTTTCATCTTTCATCGTCATGTTCAAAGCGCCAGATGAAAGACGAAAATGTGTCATCAAAGGGTAGAATGTCGATGTAGATTTGAGCCATCAGAGCGATTGATGTCGTTAGAGAGTTAGAGTATACTGTCGTTGCTGCGCAGGAGCCCACTAGGATGGGCGCAGGTGGCAGGAGAGTCAAAGCATGGTCGCGGAAGCTTCCAGGGTCCTTGGTGCTCTTGCACGAACACTTACATAATCACCTATCCCAACATCTTACCACCACTCGCACTTGACTCGCACTCCAGATATGCTCACAAAGAACGACGACGCTCACGGAATAAGTACAATTCCTTGGTAATTCATATTCGTATGACTCGATTTAGGCAATACTTGAAGTCACTGACATTCTATATACTTACCCTACAGCTTTTCATGCTGGCTTTGTCCGAGTCCCTCTGGGAGTCTGGAAGTTAGACGCTTTACCATCGATATTTCGCCCGACTCGGGGGCTTTCAGGTGGAGCACCCGGCGTCCGAGGCGGATGGGCAGGTGCCACTGTTCATCAGCCCGATGCGCCGTTCTACATCAACATCATGCAGGGGCTGCTCTATTCGATGAATGCGGACGCCGCTGAGGAGATTTATCGATGGCTGCAGAAGCGATGCCCGTGCCGGCCTGGGTCGTATGCGCCTCTCAATCGCGCGCTGAAGAAGCTCGCGGATTTGAAGGTGCTTTTGGCCGCAAGGGCTCCTGCTCAGAGTGCACCCAATCCTGTATGTTGTTTATCTCTTTCATGCTTTATTCAGTCTGATTTGTTCATTTAGATAACCGCTCTGTGGAGTCGACCTCTTGTCATGATTGATCAGGATGTTTCTCACCGTCGAAGACAGCTGTGGATTGCCTGAGGTGAACTCTATATGCAAAACGCCTATCTGGTCATACAAATCTCACGATTGAATAGAATACAGACCTACAGCTCACGTCATTGAGTGCCGCGCTAATCGTCTCCAATAACCCAAATACGACATATACCTCTCTCGGCGCTGAGGAATCAGTGACTACGACTTCAACCCAACTTGCTCCACACAGCCAACCTGATACTGGCGCCTCTATCGTGACGGTTTCTGAGCCCCGAAACGTCTCTCGTAGTCTCCGAAAAAGTCAAAACCGCTATTCATTGAAACCAAATGATTACCGACACTCAACGATTCCTACGTAATAAATTTATACCTCGAGCTAATACCACTTTTCGAATATGGCGATGTCATCGACATACATGGCATGGTTATAGGAAATCCCATCCTGCAATACGAACGTATCTGCTGGACCTCCCTGCGAGACGACCTCTGCCTGAATATTGAGGAAGTTCAAGTTATTGGAAGGCCCGGATTGTACAACATTAACCGCCGGAGCGCCGTTCCAGAGCGCAGACATCAACGGCCCGTTGAAGCTTGCAGGGGGCGGGGAGTAGTCGCTCAGCGTGTAGAAAAACGATACGACATATGTCTTGCCCACGACGCCGTTCATGTTCAGCGTGTATGTCAATGTGGAACCAATGTATGAGAAGGGGCTGGGATCGGCGACTGGTGAGAAGAAGAAGAACGCAGACGAGGTGCCGCTGTGCGCTGGGAAGTTGTTGACGAGGATGAAATCCGTATTCGGCTGCGGGATATCGCGAGTCCAGAAAGCGCTCGGCACGAAAGGGCATCCGCTGTTCGGGGTGAGGACGCAGGTGTAGTCTTGGAAGGAACCGTCTTGGATTAAGCTGACACGGCTATAGCCACGCGAGTTTGTGACTTGGACGTTGGTCTGCCCGGTGTTGGTTGCGGTAGAGCTGTCGGTGACCGTGTTGTACTGGATAGATAGGCGTGAAGAATTAGCGATGATACAACCTGTCAGGCTACTCAATCACTAACCATACTACATACGCTCGTTGTCGCGGTACCGTTGACTACGGCGGTCCAAATATTGAAATAGATACAAGGACCACTGGTCGCGTCATACCCGCGCGTGTTACAAGCGGCGGCGCAACCAGCTACATCGTAGGTCGGAAGAGATACGAAGCCCATATACTAATGGTAACACAGAAGCGTTTAGTTATGCATTAGCAACTCGCAGCATAGATTACTCACCCCATTCGCATTGTTGGCCCCATTGGTAGGACCAAAGGTCAGCTCAAAGAAAGTAGGCACCGGAGGTGAGGCCTGTCTGGCTTCGTTGTCTCTTGGGGTTTTCGGCGAGGCGCCTTTGTGTTTGATAACATCGGAAAAAATGGAATTAAAGTCCGTTGGATTTCTAGCGGGTCTGGCGGGTCGGTTGAAGCCTTTAGGAACACCAGTCGCTGTTATATTAGACGCTGCAATATTATTCCCATGTCAGTCTGTCCCAGGTCTATTGGAAAAAGGTAGTTGACGCACCAGCATGGGCAAATGTTGCAAATACGAGTCCGGTGGCTAAAGTGACAGAGTACCGCATTGTAAAATGGAAAGAAATGGAAGGTAAGACTGAGTCTGTCGATGTACGCTGCTGCTCGAAGGCCTTTTATACCTCAGATTTTCAAGAAAACCAAAACAAGGCCAATAGGCCCGAGCTAAAATCAATATTAATATTAAGGACCGTCTAACCTCCGGATAATTAGCAGCTCTACACATGTCAAGCGCTTAGAGCGCTTAGAAGTTGGACAGATGCCTCGCGAAGTATGGACAGGTTCCTGAGAAAGATATGTACAGCAGTGCACACCTTTCAGGTTATTCAATCATGCAGGTGGCTGCTGGCTTATGTATGCCATAGCCTTATAATAACAAGAAAGTATCATAAAAAAGCTGCCTTCATGTATGTTCATTGGTAAACTCCTTTAACGCAAGACCACCACAACTCCGAGTCCCTGATTCTTAAAAATAGAAACTTGGTTTGATATCCAGCTGTTTATCGCTCTGGACATAAGTAATACAGTATCTATTGCGTCAATCGTAGGCATACAGGTATAAAAGTACACCCGTGATAGATGGATGTTCGCATGCACAGCTGACATCAGAAAGACCAACGTATGTATGTGGAACAAAGCAATTTGGATAGTTCCGCCCATTCTGCGAATACAATTAAGTGTCGAGTTGGATTCGCATGAGGCGGTATTGATATTAATCCGAGTCACCTGAAAAAAAATTCTATAATAATAATGCGTTCCGTCCGGGTCCTTCGCTTCAATGGCAGTATGGAATTGTCACTCATCAATACATAGCAGTCAGCGGAACGTCTCCCAAATTTGACACGCTCCTCAGGCCTCGACATTAATCTTTGCCGGGCTATTAACAATCTGATGGCTGATGCCATGGGCCACATTAAAGTGCTTTTCTGGTAAAATCCCTAAGTATCTTAGGTTGATCAGGTGCATTGCCAAAATAGACGCCCGTATTGGTTTGGTTTTAATATCCCAGCGCTTAGACCCAGCCGGGACTCAAACCGGTCCCCTTTGCGAGTTCACAACATCGAACAAGACGCAGAGTCAACATCACACGCTTGAAAAATAATACAACATTTCGATTCAATTGTCCTTGAAAAAATTGACTACAGTCAGACAGAAAACCACCGCAGCTAATACCACTTCTCGAATATAGCAATATCGTCCACATACATGGCATGCGGGAATGAAACCCCCGTTCTTCAAAGTGAATGTATCGCCGCCCTCCGCAACGACCTCCGCAAGAATGTTAACAAACGATACTCCATTAAATGTCTCGGGTCCGACTTGCGGCGCATCGATCACAGACACGTCGTTCCAGAGAGCGGATACCAATGGGCCAGTGAGATTCTCCGGGGCGGGAGACAGATCGCTCATGGTGTAGAAGAACGATATCAAGTACGTCTTTCCAGCCACAGCATTGGTCGGCAAAGCGTAGGTCAGCGTCGAGCCGTAGGCGTAAGAATCGGGGGACGGCGGTGAAAAGAAGAAGAACGCGGAAGAGGTTCCACTGTGTGCGGGGTTGTTATTGACGAGGACAAAATCGTAGGATGCTGGTACGAATCGGGTCCAGAAATTGCTCGGCGTGAAAGGGCATCCATTGCTTTGGGTGACAATGCAGGTAAAGTCTTGGAATGAACCGTCTTGTATCAAGCTCTTGCGACTATAACCGCGGGACGCTGTTACGACGAGGTCGCCTTGGCCGGTGTTGGTTGCAGTGGAATTATCGGTGACTGTGTTGTACTAAATGATAGATTCAATTAGTCTCTTTTTAAGCCTGGTCAGACCTCAGATTTGATCACTGACCAAGCTACAGACATTGGTCGTCGCTGTGCCATTTACGACGGCGGTCCAAATGTTGAAAAAGATACAGGGTCCACTGGTCGAGTCGAAGCCGCGTGTATTACAGGACGCTGCGCAAGCGTTTACGTCGTAGGTCGAGAGTGATACAAAGCCCATATACTAGAATATCAAGTCAGTTTTCTACACCGGGCCACCTGAGGTCCACTCACCCCATCAGCGTTATTAGCGGCTCCAATAGGTCCAAATGTCAGTTCGAAGTACTTGGGCGTTGCACGAGCCTGCCTGGCCGAAAGTTGTATGGCCCTTGGGGTCCTTGCAGTGAGAGTTGTAAGTTGTGATATGTCAGAGAAGATACTATCGAAATCCGTCCGATTTCCGGGTAGCGTTGCAGGCTGTTCAAAACCAGCGGGAACACCATCCGGTGTTATTGAATCTGTTCGCAGCAACATATCAGTTGGCCGTCGTTCGGACGTCAGATAGGAAATGAAATTATGGTTTGACGAACCTGCACGAGTAAGTGCTGCCAGTACGAGTCCTGTCATACCGAGAGCAATTGAAGACCGCATTACGGCGAGGGAAACAGGTTGAAGATCAAAGACAACGCGTCTGTGTATGAATCGTCGAAAATCCGCTTTTTAATGTGAATTGAAGATTCAAAAGCACTCTGAAAATGGCCCCATTGGGAGGTTCGACCGTTAAAAGAAGTCCGAACTGTCAAGAATGATTGAACTTAAACAAGATTGACAGTAGGGTAAACATTCCGTGGCTAAGAAAAGCCACTTCGCTGGCGCGTGAGCATCGACTACAACGCGGGCATCTCAGCAAATGGACTTCTGGAACTTGAAAGTCTGGAGTTTCTAATTTACGATCAGAACAAGATCAGAAGTTTGGACCAATCAGAGAACATAGAATGTATTGCCAGTGGCTGTGCGATTCTGAGTACCTTGAACCTTCGACGTTGTGGCGCTGATGGCGGGAACAGATAAAAGTAGGGCTTGAATAGAGGAAGTTCGCCACACAATCGCAACGTGTGCTCTATGCTTCAATGCCAGCACCGTCGATGGCCTTGACAGACGACCGCCAGTGAATCCAGGCACGATTGTAATTATAGTCTGAGCATCGTGCTGAATTTACTTGATGACTTGAGTAGAAGTTAGTAGACGAATTAGCAGCCGAATTTTTTTGAGAACATGTCAGTACAATGCCATTTCAGAGGTATGCCAGCACAGAGGAGGCTCGACGTTTGTAGAAAGGTAATTCGCAGGCTATTTTATTTTAATAGAGCCTAAGGCATAGGTACTTCTGTACTTCTCAATTCAACATGTAGTTGGGCTGCTCAGCCAGACCGACCATGAAGCTTGTTCGATGTTACAGTCCCTCTTTCACAATAGAAAGACTCAAGGCTGATCGTCTGGCGCAATAAGAACCCGTTCGATGTCATTTTCATCCAGAAAAGTAAAGGATTCAGGTGCACTGCAGTTCTCGGAAGATGTGGAGTTTGAGCTGATTATGTCTGTGCCATCGTCTTCTGGGGTAATAGTGGAATATTTAGCTGACATTACTATTTCGGGATCTTGTTAATCCTTTGCGGTGGCCAGTTCAATAAGACTCACCAGCGAAATTAGGCGCTAGACATACGCCAGCAATGGCAGATCCGGACTGGGCGCCAGAGCATTCACCGTTTGACCACGCGGTTATGGTACCACTATTGAATCAATGAGAATGGCCGGGCGAGGCATTCAAACAATAGAACGTACTCAGCTGTATCCAGCAACTTTACAGTTGCATAAACAGTACTAACACTACAGCATGCACCCGGTTTTATTCCGCTGAACTGGACACTCGGCCCCATGCATCCGGGATTTGGGTAGAAACAAATTGTCCCAGCGGAGACGAAGACGCTGAGGAATGTAGCGATTACCGTTGTGGTTTGAATGATGGGATGCATACGGAGGATGTCCGGTAAATTACATTCTTTCTAGACGTTGCGGCTTTATATACCTGGGTGAACTCCGTAGGGAGATTATGTTTCATGTTTTTACATAAATGTGGGAGACGGGAGATCACATGCAAGACATAACTGAAGCTTGAAGTTATAGTAGGTTATGCGCCACGAAAACTTGGTATTTCGTTATCTTACCAAGTATATACAGATACAGAAGCATTGGATTTCCTAAAAATATACAATTGAAAAAGCTGAAAGAAATTGTGGGGGGAAATAAGAAATTTTAGGTTCACTCGAAAGAGGCGCCCGTGCTCCACAGAGCCTCCACTCTCTGCAGTTACTTAAAAATCGGGTCAAAAGTGAATTTGTACTGAGGAAATTCGGGAATTACGTGAATTTTTTTTTGAGACGGTATACAAAGGGGGAAAGGGTTAAAGTGATTAGATACAGGATTCCTGGTAATGTATTCCTTTGTCTTTCGGCGCCAAAATAGGGTGAGCCGACGGCCAAACTTGATGACATCAGCACTGTTTGCTTCCTTGGATGCAGACAAATAAAGACGTCTTTGTGGCAGTGGAATCTCGGTACCGGCTTTCCTCTCAATTTCCTCCACACCTTCGAGTCGATTTCGACGACAGTCCATTGGTTCTTACTGCAGGACTCGTTCGATTGCCGTCACTTGTTGTCGGCCCCATACTCAACGCGGCCGTAGGGCCCTGACTCATGGCTACGAAGGAGGACCAAGAAACGCTGCGACTCCTCGTACAACATGTCTCGCGAGCTTTTTATGAGCCGAAATTCACCATTATCATGGATCAGCTCGCAAGGCATCCAGTGTATGTATGCAAGCCCATGGTTTCTAACTGTTTTTGAACTTCTTGCAGCCTCAAGGACGATGATTTGGCTGGCCGCATGGGACTGCAGCCCAAGGAGCTGAATAAGGTTATCGCAGTCCTTGCGAATGACTCGCTCGTTAAAATGTGCGCATTCGACTTGATTCCAAGTGCTTGTCTGACCGTTCTGCTTAGCTATCGCCAAAATGAGCTTAAGGAAGGCGCTCAACGGAGTGTTGGAAAGCAATACTACTACATCGATTACGAGCACTTTTGCAACGTTGTCAAGTGGAGGGTCGCGAAAATGAGACACATCATTGATTCTACCTTGCGTAATGTACGTACTATCTTCTCGTATTTCTGGTTCATTTGAACTCGTCAATAGGAACTTGACAACAAAGGGTATATTTGCCCTCAATGCAAGCAGTCGTATTCACCTTTGGAGGTGGACAAGTTGATGGATTTTGCGCGTGGAATCCTGGTCTGTGAGATATGCCATGCGGAGGTGGTGGACAACGAGAACGCCGAGAGCGTGCTGGGGAGCAAGGACCGGATGCAGCGGTTTAACAACCAAATGCGATTCATCCGCGAGGGCCTGCAGAAAAGCGAGGCTATGATCCTGCCGGCCTTCGACGTTGCGGCATGGATCAAGAACAACCCTTCCGAGTCGGACAAGAAAGCGTTGGCCACTACGGGCGGGCTCAAGGTCGCCGGCGCGGATGGCGGCCGCAAGGAGGACGAGGGCGTGGGGGTGATGATGGCGATGGACAAGGACGAGTCGACGCGCAGGCTCGAGCGGGACGCAGAGGCCGAGGTGAAGCGGCAGCAGAATGCCCTGCCGGCGTGGCATTTGAAGAGTACGATCACCGGAGACTTGACAGCTCTGGGAGTGAAGGAGAGTGTGCGAGAGGCGGCAATGAATGGCAACGTCGCGATGTCGAACGACGATATTTTGAAGGGGCTGGGGGTTGTGGGTGGATCTTCAAGATCACAGACAACCATGCAGGCATATACTGGGGTCATGGAGGACGTGAAGCCGGTTGTGGATGTCGAATCTGATCGTAAATTTCATCTTTCTTTTTATCGTCTTCGCATCTCACACCTCTTACTTTCTATCTAGTGTACGATAAATACTATGCAAAACTTGTTGCTTCGTCTGCGGCTGCATCGGCGCAAGTCACCCCCACTGCCATGGGTTTCCCTTCATCGTCTTCCAACTCCCCAGATTTCCCCAATGTAGAAGAAGAAGAGGAAGATAAAAAGCCGAACGTGGAGTACCTCGACTCGCTGAACGCTTATCGCAAGCGATCAAGGAGCCAGGAAGACGTCGGCACTGCGACGAAGATAAAACATGCCAAGGTAGAAACTGTTGTCAACGGTTTTGCCAATGGCAATGGCATCCCCAACGGGCATATTGAAGTCAATGGGCATGCGCGCTTGAACGGGACCACTGTCGTGTCCAGTTTTGCAGCGGAAGCTAGTGATGCGCTTATGACATACTACGAAAGCGCTGCAGCAGAGCCCGAGGAACCACAGGATGATCCCATAGTCAATGGTGAGTGGATAACAAGTTGTTTCTTTGAGATATGAATTCATCTGACCTGTTTCTTAGTGAATGGCGTTCCTAAACCGTATTCGCAAGTGACAGAGGAAGACCATGATTTGATGACACCGGATGAATACATGGCGTATTTCGAGATCCTACAGGCGCGATCATGATCTCACGCATGATTTATGAGCACGTCCTGCTTGGAATAACGATTTCGATACGACACCTTCTCCGACGAACTCCTTTCCCTCTTTCCCAATTCCCGAGCGCTAGCTCGTATCTTAGCGCGGTGAGGACTACCGACTTTTCCCCCACAGCTTGCAACCTTTCCATATGCAACCGCTTTCGCTCGCGGCTGATTGATGCCACTCAGCAAAGCTTTTGTTGGTGGAAGAAAACGCTGGTATCACGTTTGTACAGCAGGTATCTAGGGTGATTGAGTAGATGAGCTGATAGTCTCTTTATATTTATCGGTGCAGGTTAGACAATTCGTTGTGTGTACTTACTTTACGATCTGTACTACCTAGTATAATCCTGAGCGGTTCTTTATACCGCTGGGAGTGTATCCATTTTGGCTAATTAATCAAATCTTTCGATAAACGCCACAGATGTTATTCACTGCTGTTTTGGATACTTTCGTCTAGCATAATATCTGACTCCGCCGACAAGTCTTATCGAAATGATCACCTCAAATTACTATGCACGATTGCCTCCAACGATCTGACGAACATCCGGAAATAATCGTTTCATACTCTACGTCCTTCAAGAACTGCATATGCATCGCGCCTGATTCTATTGCTCTGCTAAACGAGAATACCATCGAGCAGTTTCTTTACCATCCTAGATTGTCAAGCTGTATACTTTTCACGCCAAGAATGGGAAGATGTAGGAAGATGTCGACAACGGCGATTCGGAGGAACTTCCGGTATTTGTCCGGCTAGTAACTCCCTCTGTACCTACGGTGGTAAGTCTTTATCAGTATCAGGCTGTATTAGGTGCTAACTTCTTGTCGACTTCTCAACTTCTTCTCGACGATTTTAGGTTTTTAAGTTGAAAAGATTCCGCAGTCCTCGTTGGGGCCTTTTGTCGATCCTTTTTGCTTGGCCGGCCAAGTCTCTCCGCCTCTCTCTGAACAAGCGCTCAGCGCTCAATGGCCATTTCCTCCGGCCAGGTTTTCAGATCCTGTCTTCGTTGATGAATACCGTAATTTCTGAGCATATTTGGTTAAATTCATACGTTTAATCAGGAGCGTAAAGGGTGTCCTACGTCCCGGCGAAGTAGAGCTCACCCCTCCGAGTCATTATTGATAAGTACATAGGCGCGCGTCGCGCGTCGCGCGCCGCAGCGCGGAAGTTTCAATTAAGCTATCTCTCGTCGTCCGATCGGCTTTCTACGCCATCTCTAACGCCCGAACTCGACCGACCCGTCCAATTTCAATTTAATTTTCAAAAAGCCGTAGTCACAACCTGTCACAACTCACAAGAAAATATGAAGCCCTATAAATAGACACATCTCTTTCTGAAGGTATATTCTGGTATATTACGCGCTGGTCGTGTGATATGTCGTTATGTACTAGGTTTGCAAATAACGCAAGCCTTCTAGATGCAGCTCCAGGCTATGGGGTCTACAAATGTCTATATGTGTTCACCCGGACATCAGCTGCAACGTCTACTACGGTGTCTACCCTCCCCGCATCCGAAATGCCCGCATGGCCTGTGGCACGGATTCATACAACCCCGGACCAGTCCGGACTGTGCCCGCTCTTTTTCTGATCAGGACTAGAGCGTAAGTATTGTTATCGTGAATTCTTAGTTCTACAGCTTTTATCCGTGCTTCGGCATCGGCACGAGCATTCTGTAGCAACTCGCCTAGTTTTGCGCACACGATACGATGGATTCTAGGGATGGTGGCAATGTAGCAAAAGCTTGTGGACGAGTATGAGCCAGTATGTAGCGACCATACAACTTCTGTAGAGAGCATTCACATGCCACGGTTGGCAGCCTGTTCCGAAAAACGCTGAAAAACGCCAAACGGAGAATGTCAGCTATTTATAGCAAATCAGGCTGGGCTCCTGACATTCGTGCATGTGTAGAACTTGCAATTGCTGTAATTGCATCGTATGTATAGACATGATACGAGTGCAAAAATCAATACCTTTCGCATATCTTTGATTTGGGGTGTTCTGGCGTGCTACACTGTGATGGAGCGCAAATATGTCCAATCGGTTCGTGATAGCGGACGACCGCATGGAAAAACAAGCGGAAGTAGAGATAGTGAGCCATCCGCCCAACCAGCCTGTCCGTCCAATGGGAAAGGCCAGAAATCCATAGTCAAAGGCCTAATAACAGACTTGACTATGTCAGTTAGCACTGGGTTAGCACCACCGCTATTGTGCATTTCAGCGGTGGTAGTGCGAAAATCGTACATGGGCGGTGTTCTATAAATAACGCAACGCCAACCGCACCATGTGGACCCACTGTCGTGAGTGGAGATAGACTTTAGATTGGACCACAAATTTATCCCAAAAAATCAAACATCCTTTGTTCCTGGGCTTATCTCTCGGTATGGAAATAAGATTTCGGGCATGTCCAGACTTTGCCCCGGATCGGTCCTTCCACCTCACCGATCTGTGGAGGGGCATATGTACATTCACTGCCGGAATAAATTGTAGCCGTATATATAGTCCTCTGTGCGCCTGATTGAATAGTTTCCCCTTCTTTCGAGACTCCACGCTCCGCGCATACCCCACCGCGGCCCTCTGCTGTTCTTCACTATGAACAAATCCCAGAGGACATCGCGGGTCTTTCTGCCATCGAAGTCGATGCCAAGAAGCATAGCATCGAGTATTCTTCGGAGAAGCACTCAGAAATCGATCTCCATCCTGAGTCTGACGGTATCCACGATGGTCTAGAGTTTCCGACTGAGGAGGAGAGAGAGACCCTGCGCCGTGTGCCCGACTCCATCCCATGGGCAGCCTACCGTGAGTGTTGTCGATCCCAACGTCAGCCATCCTTATCTTACACCTCGTGCTACAGTCATTGCCATTGTTGAATTTGCGGAGCGCTTTTCGGTGCGTATCTTCCCTCTATCATGCAAAAACTGTAACCGAACCTTTCTCCCTCAAGTTCTACGGCTCTAGCGTCGTCTTTGTGAGTTTTTAACATACTTCTACGTTGTCTGGAGTACATTTTATTGACGTTGCTCCGCGTAGACAAATTTCATTCAACGGTCGCTGCCGCCAGGCTCACACACTGGAGCAGCAGGGCTCAATGGCCAAGCTGGTGCCCTGGGTATGGGACAGCGTGCGTCGACCGGTCTGACGACGTTCTACCAATTCTGGTGAGCCTAGAGGTTCTCTTGTCGGTGGCATTTTTTTTGACGGTTATCGTGCTTATGTCAGGTGCTATGTAACTCCGCTGCTGGGAGCATACATCGCCGACGCACACTGGGGTCGATACAAGACCATCTGCTGGGCCGTCGTCATCGCCTTGGTCGGCCACATCATCCTCATCCTCTCAGCCATCCCCAGGTCATTGGTGGTCATGGTGCCATTGGAGCCTTCTGTGTCGCATTGGTTGTGATGGGTTTCGGTGAGACAAATTCCATCTCTTTTGGTAGGCATTATAGCTGATTTGAAATCACCAAAGGTACTGGAATGTTCAAGGCCAACATCTCGCCTTTGGTCGCCGAGCAATACAAGCGCACCAAGTTGTTCGTTATCACGACCAAGAGCGGCGAGCGCGTCATCGTGGATCCATCATTGACGACCCTGCGCGTTTACATGGTAATTTTCCTTTTTGGTTTATTCAGCCCATATTGAATTCCTTGATTTAGTACTTCTACGAATTGATAAACATCGGTGCCCTCATCGGTCAAATTGGAATGACCTATTCCGAAAAGGCGAGCATTTAATATCTTGATCCACCGCAAGAAAATGCTTACATTGGCCGTCTAGTTCGTTGGCTTCTGGCTCGCATATACCCTACCCACCGTCGTCTTCTTGCTTTGCCCCTTATCCTATGGTTCGGCCGCAATCGCTATCAACACACTCCTCCCACCGGATCCGTCCTTGCTACGTCTATCCGCCTATTCCGTCACGCATCTCGCGGAAAGTGGAGTCTGAACCCCGTCACCACCTACCGCAATCTCACTGCCGAAGGTTTCTGGGAAGATGCTAAGCCAAGCAAATTTGTCGGAACGAGGCCCGCGTGGATGAACTTCGATGACCAGTGGGTTGACGAAGTGAAGCGTGGTCTTAAAGCTTGCGCCGTTTTCCTCTGGTACCCTATCTACTGTGAGCAGGACGTCCTGATTATTGTCCTGCGATAGCGTGCTCATTGATATTTCCATAGGGCTTACATACAACCAGTTGAACAACAACTTGACATCACAGGCCGCTACTATGTCTCTTCACGGAATTCCTAACGACGTTCTTTCAAATCTCGATCCATTCGCTCTCATTATCCTAATCCCATCTGTGACTTGTTTGTAAGTTGGCGTTATCCAATTCAAATACCACCTTGACCTAATATCGGTCGTACAGATCTACCCAGGTCTCCGCCGTATGGGTCTCAACTTCACTGCCCTCAAGAAGATCACCCTCGGCTTCTTCACCGGTTCCGCCGCCATGATCTGGGCTGCCGTACTGCAACACTACATCTACAAGACCAACCCCTGCGGTGAACAGGCATCCCTCTGTGCAGATGTGTCGCCTCTCAACGTTTGGATTCAGAGCGGATCGTGAGTACTTCTTCTCGCATAAGGCCTCGGCGACGCGAGACTGAACATGTTTACTCTTCTAGATATATCTTGATCGCCATCTCCGAAATTCTGGCTTCGATCACTGGTCTTGAGTACGCCTTCACCAAGGCGCCCAAAAATATGCGCTCGCTCGTCATGTCCGTCTTCCTGTTCATGTCCGCCCTGTCCTCCGCCCTCGGCGAAGCCTTCGTCTGTGCGTATACCCCCATCTTCGCCATGCATTCCAGAACACACACTTATGCACGTTCCGATCTATAGCGCTTTCTGCCGATCCCTTATTGGTGTGGAACTACGGTGTCATGGCCGTCCTCGCCGGCGTGTCGGGCATTCTGTTCTGGTGGTCCGTCCGCGACCTCGACGCCAAGGAGGATGAGCTCAACAACTTGGCGGAGGGCCATGTCGAGGCTTAAGTGCAAGAGCCATTGCTTTTAATGTATGACTTGTACATTTCTCTGTAATGCTCCATGCCCCTATGATTTCCTGTCCCTGGAGATCGATCCATCTGGAATTCTTGCGTCTAATGCGTTTCAATTATTAGCACATGGAATTCCGATTTACTGTGTATTTGTAGGCTATAGGTAATAATTATCTGACTGTTTGATATCCATAACGAGTCGAGTGTAATGGAAAGCGAAGTCAAGGAAATCGGTCTTTTGAAATTTGATGCTCTCGGTTCTCGGCCAGAGAATTATGTCGTCATGACCGGGATCCATGCCAGCTTGTACATTGTCTCCTGCTAAGTATGTATTGCATGCTTGCATCATTAACATTTTAACACTGATTTTGTCCGCAGCACTGAAGGGTCGTATAAGTAAACAAGCCAATTTATTTCTGCGTGCTGATAAGGGCCAAGTCTTCTAGATAGCTTGTCCAAAATCACAGACCGAGATGGTGATCCATCTCAGGCTCGGTAGCCATACCCTCCACGAGACCTTGGATAATCCCCCCACTAGGCCTCGCGTTCTCAAGATAGCTCAGCCTCTCCTTGTGCCACTTTAACCACTCCTCTGCCCGTGCACCATTCGTCTGCTGATCAAAGAGCCCAGCCGAAATAACAAAGATGTCTGGGCGCCCCGTGTGCCACAAGAACACCGTCGCACCGCACGTCGAACAGAATTCTCTGTACTTCCCCGGGCTCCATGTGTACCGACTCAAGCTGCCGTGTCTGTCGTCCTCATAGCGGAGTTCGATGGGCTGGGTGCTCCCTGCTTCGAAGACGTTGGCGCGCGAGAGGAACGCCCAGGACTGCACCTCGGCCCCGCTGCCGAGGCGACAGCTGGTGCATACGCAGTGGCCGGCGAGGTACCTCGTCGAGGCGGAAGGTATCGCGTCGTTGATTTGCGCATCCGCGCGTTGGCCCTTCTCGTCGGTGGACTCGGGGAGAACAACCACCATTTCTCGTCCTTGGAGTTGCGAATCTTCGCTAATGGTTTCAGGGATGTTGGCATCAAGAGGTCGGGATACGGAGCCTGTGGCATGATCGAGTATATATTCGGGCGAGTGACTGTGAACCGGACAGCCCCGCAATGACAATACCCATCCAGCCCTTCTGCTTTCTTCATTTCCTCTTTGCTTGGTAGGTTCTCGGAACGCCAGTTTAAAGGTAATTCTTTGCTACCTTCAGCCTGCGCGAATCGGGGCAAACGATGACCTGCCACTTCCCGGAGCTGGTTGGCCATACCCCCATCCATAGTGTCCTTGACCCAGACGTGGGACCGCAATCGAGCAAGGCCTTCAACATTGTCGAGGATGCCACTGGAGACATACCATACAGTCTCATCGATGCACTTGAATAGGTGGGAAGAACAGGTAGCGCAAAAATAGCGGACCGCGCGGGAGGACGTGCGATAGCCTGTCAGATCCGAGGAGTTGGGATCCACTGGACGGAGACCGAGGCTTCCGACGAGCGGTAGACCTTGGATTGGGAGATAGTAAAAGGCCATTTGACCGGTGACATGTCTGCAGGTATTGCAATGACATAGAGAGTTGTCGAAGGGGAGGGTGGACCTATCAAACTTTACGCAGAAAGTGCTAGTGCCACAGTGGCATTGCGCCTTCATTGTAAGGACATCTGTCATTTCGGTGACGATAGATTGGAGACTCGAGAGTAAGGGCAAGGTCAATGTTAGTTCACATTCAAGAACAGACGCAGGCTTATAAAAGTCCAACTCATTTCTGGAAAACCAATGTCTCAGACAGAATTATCCAAATTGTCACTTTCAAACACGTTATGTTTCCGCCTTCATACCCTCTTGCAACGCTAGCGCCAGAGATGGTTCCAGAGCTTCCTCCTGGAAGCTCACGCGCTCCCTGTGCCACTCAAGCCAGTCCTCCGCCCTCGTCCCAGAAATCTCCTCGTCCAGCAGCCCCACAGAAACATATACCAAATCAGGCGTGCCCGCCTTCCACGAAAAGCGGTCGCGCCACAGGTTCCGCAGGATTCTTTATAGTTTCCCGGACTCGCAATGAATTGCCTTAGTCCAGCCGGACGTTCGTCTTCAACCTCGAGACATATCGGAGTCGTGGAATCAGGCTTCAAGATATTGGCGAGTGGTATGTACGCCCATGACTGGATTTCGCTTCCGCTACAGCGCCGACAGAAGCTGCACATGCAATCCCCGCGAGATATTTGGTGGGGTGAGGCGAATCTTTCGGGCGCAACCACCATTTTTCATCCTCTTGTTCTCGATCTTGGATAGATGGACACGTCGTAGGGACAAAGGAGATCCGGATAGGCGCGGTTGGGATGAGCGACGCGTCCGATGGACGAGTGATGATGAATGAGATGGTCTTGCAATGGCAGGAAGCTTTGAGTTGGCCTGGGTTTTCGCTTGTGCACGGCCAAGCGATCGGCTCTCCATCCAAGGGGAAGTTCTTCACTGTCTCTGCCCCTCCTGTATCTCAACAGCTTCACTCCGTCGATAACCCTCAGCGATCGGCGAGACCCCCATCGAGTGTGTCCCCAACACAGATATGACATCCTTTCTTGATCAGACCATCTATCTTTTCAAGCACGCCCACTGTAACCTCCCATTTGTCCCCAGTGTCTCCATGATGAACCCAGAAGAGATTGGCCGAGCATGACTTGCAAAAATATCTCGTTATGCCGGGGGAGGACGTGTATTTCATCATGTCACCGAGCTCGTAAGGCGTTTCGACTTCATCGACCGCCAATACGGGCAGCGGTGCTAGGAGTCCATTCGCAGTAGCGGAATGGTGGCGATTGTCATTGTGAGGCGGGGTCGGACTGCTTTCGTCGGCGCTGTGAATTCGAAGGCCGGCCCGACTAGGACTGCGGCTGCTATGGACGCTCAACCCATTCGCGCGGGTCAAGGGTACACCTTCGATAGGGGCATAGCTCAGCGCCATCTGTCCTGAAGTGTGTCGGCATATCGAGCAGTGGCAGATTTCGGCAGTGATGGGGAGGGATGCCGTGTCGAACGCAACGCGAAATGCGTTCAGTTCACATTGGCAAGAAGCATTCACATAAGTCGTCATCTCTTTGAATAGCACTAGCGAATCTATACCGGTTTTGCAGCGCAGGTTAGACAATATCAAAGCTGGCGGTTGTGGACAGTACCTTGGGGAAGGCTTGTAAGGTGGTTATATTATAACAGAGCGTTTGATAACACTTCGATAAAACGTCTTTGTACGCAACGGTATCGATGACGCGGTGGAAAACTGTTATGGTGTGAAGTGTGATTTGAGTGTAAATTTACGGCCTGTCCGAGTATCAGCCTTCCTCTTATATAGCCAAGTCAAGATAATCTGGCTATTTTGAACATTTGAAGTGCTTACTCAACGAGATCCGCAGGCATATGAAAGCCTAGGTCGTGGATGGTCTGTGGGACGCAATGTCGGGTTCCGATTATGTGCCGCAGCATAGTCGGTCGAGACTCCATACGAAGACATGATCATTCGATGATGGAAGGGAGCTGGAGTTGTCTGGAGTGCCAATGTCATCTATTATCAGGTGATGACTCTATTGATAGAGGTCTAATCTTGCGTTAATTATAAATTTTCCAAGAGCATGTTCTATCTTTTTTGAGGAATGTACTTATCGGTAGCTGCTCCACAAGAGCGAATTCAATGACAATACAAGCGTTTATGTTCGTGAACTTCGAAGTTTCTACGCTGTTTGCGAGGCAAGCTCGCTGGCTGAGCAGATCCGAGTGGCCTGTAGCTTTGGATGTCTAATAATGATCAATTGGCTCATGAAAGGCAAAGTGGAGGGCGTACCATCTGTTAGAATCAGATAGGAGTATATCCCATCGGTAGATGGATCCGTATTTCGATCTCTTGCTTGGATGTTTGCATCTCGGTTGCCTGGTCTGGAAGTGGTGGGCCATTTTATGAGAAGAGCGAAAAGAGTGGTATTGGTTGTGGTGATGACACAAGATAACTGTATACAATGAGAAATAAAATGATAAAGAGTGTATTAGAGACCAGGGGAAATCGGAATAAGAAGACCAAGGAGCGTAGATATGATAAGTCGGAAATTTGCGATAATTATCAAGGAGCATAAACAGACAGCGGGGATCGGGTACTAGGCAACAAACATTAAGAGTTCAGTAAAAATGGGAAGAAAAAATGGTGAAACAAGGAAGCCCAAAGCAGATACTAAAATGTGACATGAGTATAGGGTATTAATCGTGGGCAGGAACGGATGTCTTGGTAGAGCGCCTTGAGCCAAATCGAAGTTTGCCATCGTCGCCGCGCCCCAGGAGAAGATGCCGCCACCTGCTTCATGCGATTGTGCGCTGCCCGTTCTTGAGCGGAACGACCAGGCGGGCGAGAAGGGCGGACGTGGTCAGGAGGGTTGGGTTCGAGGTGGTGGTTGTCGATGCTTCGACGGCTGGAGACGGTGCCTTGGTTGTACTGGGTAGCAGGGTTCTGCTGGTGATGGTGATGGTGATGATTATGGCCAACAGTGTGTCGGCCGTCGCAGCATGCTCGGACGTTCTCCAAGCCCTCGTAACCACCGTCTGACATGGTGTCGTCATGAAGTTCGAAATCCAGCTCATCTGGGTCTTGAGGAGGAACGTCGACGAAGGATCTGTCAGGGCTATAGGGACTCTCTGGAGCGTTCCACCGAAGATATTCCAGGGCAGGAGTGCCAGAGCGTTTGCTAGCGGAGCCTCGCATAGACAATTGAGATCGACTCCGTTGTCCGCGAGGTGTCGTATTCCATGGTTCGCCAGCTACGGCACTCCTGGCACTGCGTTGACTTTGAGGACTCGTGGCTAGAGGAGGCCGACGACTGTGGTCAGTGTTGTCGGGTGTTTTAGGCAAAATAGTGTTGTTTCCAGGTGACATCACATTGGGATCTGGGCGAGCAAGGAGGTATTTTAGAGCCTAGATAGAATTAGTTCAATATATGATAAAACATTGGCAAGGGAAACGTACATTCAACCAGATATCGTGCCTCTCCTTGGTAAGAGCAGTGATCTTCATCTCCCGTTGAGGCGTGGAAACAATAACACTGTATTGATATAGACCAGGAGGCATGGGATTAGGATCCAGTACAGAACGAACCCCTTCAATGTAAGCTGCGAAAAGAAACACAAGTAAAAGATTATTACAAGAGCACTGAAAACAATGAGGTGACAGACGTACCACTCTTAGCACTCGACTCAGACACGTTGGATGAACCAGGATCAGCAGAACTCCAATACAGAGTCTTGGTATACGGATGGACCCAGAAGAACCGCTTATGCCGCCTCTCTCCAACACCTTTCCCAATCGCCTTGCGGGTATACTTGTACAGGAACTCGCCAATCATCGTCTGCGTGATCGCATGGATGATCGCAGGGTCCGTCGACATCGCATTGTTGTTCGCGCGCGGGGTGATGTCCGCGCTCTTGTCTGGCGTCGTGGCGCCTCCGCCGCAGACGCTGACGGTCGTACTGGTGGCGGTCGGACGACATGGACGAACGAGGAGACGCGACGCCGCTGTGGTCCGAGTGAGCGACGTGGAGGACCCGCATTTCGTTCGCGCTCTCTGACACTGTGGACGACAGACCTTGGCGGCATGTATGCGTGGCTCACGGTGTTGGCGGCCGACCTGAAGCTGCTGGTCGATGGCGGCTGTCGCAAGTTAGCCTGCGACGGCGGCATGCTCGATGCATGCGAGCGAATGCTGTGGGCACCCGGCACGGAAAGGATCGATCCAAGTGGCGTTGTAGCGCGTTGTATAGCTCAGCAGGAGGCGGCGACGACGGTCGTGGGGAGGTCCATCGCGGAACCCAGACGCAGTCACCTTCGCTCCGGAATGAAGTTGGGCGGAGGCATGCTGCTGGGCGGAGGCGGCAGCTTCGGTGGTGGTGGCAGCGACATCATTGGTGGTCTCGTCTTGTCCATCGAGGTGAGGATGGGACCATTCGTCGATGACGACAGGACTCGAGACCGGTTCGAGGGATCTTCTGCGGCAGTCTGGAAGAAATAGTGATTCGATAGACCGCCTGTCCGTAGTGGTTCGGCGCCCTAATGTACCCGACGCGACGGTTCGCGGAAGACGCTGGACATAGGCGTTTGACAGGCGAAGGTGCTGTGAACACAGGAGCTGGCGCTGATGCAGAGAGCCCATTGGCAGTTGGCGGCGCAGATGGAGGCGGAGGGATGAATTGGAACTGATGGTTTGTCGAGCCGACGCGATAGAGGCCGGGTTTGGGAGACGGAGCTGGAATGATGACAGGCGCGGCAGGCGCAGGTGGCTTCCACTCGTCGGTCTGTATCGACATTTCCTTGACTTCAGGCTTGGGCGCAGGCACTTCCACTAGCACTTCCACTGGCACTTCCACTTGCACTTCAACGGGCACTTCCACAGGCACTTCCACGACAACAGGCTCGGCGGTTCGTACAAGTCCGCAGTGACACCCACAGATTCATAGGAAACGATATGATTGGCACAGGCGCGAAATACGACGAGGCGGACGTAGGCGGACGATCGAGCGACGAGGTCGAGCGATGGTGCCTGCTCGAGAAATGCGAGGCCTTGATGCTCTCCGCGTCGTCCTCCGAGTCCGAATAGTCGTTGTCCGTCATCGTGCGCACGGAATGGAAATCCTCGGAAGGCGTCGACATCATGATGCTCTGCCGCGCATCGTGGTAGTCGTCCTCGGTCTCTGCACCCGTCTCGGTTTCTTCGCCCTCATCGATCTCATCGTCGGCGGCACGGCCTGGTGGGATAGGAAAGACTCGTGATGGTGCTGTCTCCGCCGCTGCTGTTCGTGCGTGAGATATCTGCCTGGGTAATCGTGCTTCGTCGACCGGTATCCGCGATGACGAGAGGAGGCAAGCCTTTGCCCAATGCAGATTGGACGAGAGCGGGCTCTGGCAATGGGTCTGTTCCAATACCGCTATCCACCAACACAGGCGCAGGCGGAGGAGGATCAGTCCCGACGCTGCTCTCCACCAACACTGGAGCAGGAGGAAGACAGGCTCAGGGGTATGATGTTGGATGCCCATCTCCGCCTTCTCCACCACCACCACCGGTTCCGGTTCCGTCTGCAGCGACATGTCCGCCATCACAGGCTTAGGAGGGAGGACGGGCTCCGGCTCAGGGTCTGACTGGGTGCCCATCTCCACATGCACTACTACGGGCGCAGGCGGCACCTCCGGCTCAGCAGGTACAACGACAGGCGGCTCGGCCAGAACGACGATCTCAGGGTCTGACTGGATGCCCATCTCCACATGCACGACTACGGGCGCAGGCGGCACCTCCGGCTCAGCAGGTGCTACGACAGGCGGCTCCGCCAAAACGACGGTCTTCTCCTCCTCGACGGCCTCCGTCTGGCATCCAAACTCGGCCTTCTCGACCCTCTTGACCCGAATGTACTCCGCATCGTCGTCGTCTTCCTCGATGATGTCCGTGTCGTTGAAGAGGGACGTGTTGGCGCCCTTCAGCGGCGACGATTCGAAGCCGCCGAGCTCCGCCGCGAGCACTTCAGGTGCGGCCACGATGGAAGGCGGACGCGCCTCCTTGAACGGAACGCCGCCTCTTGGCCGGCGGCCTGTGCCTGTTGTGCGGCCTCTTGCAGAACGGCCCAGTACAGCTTGGCGCAATGGGCTGCCGGTGTACGAGCCATTTGAGGGCGTTCGACGAAGGACATTGGCGAAAGCAGGGTCCATCCCATCGACACTGGTTCGGTTGGAGTTGATCTCCATGGGGGTCGGCGAAGGGGATCGAGAGCGTTGGAGCTCTTCCTCTTCCTCTTGTTGTGGCGGAATATCATGGCTATTACCGAAGAACTGCGAGACTTCGTCTTCGTCGTCTGCTTGGGTGTAATGGATGGGAATTGAAGGAACCGGAGGAGGGAATTCGTCTGATAGATGTTCAGGTTGGTCATCATCGTTGTAGTCCGACGACGGGCTGCCAGCAGCCATTCCGAGCCGTTGTATGAGCGTGATGCCGCCACGGCCTCGGCCCCGCCCGCGACCACGACCCGCACCGACTTTGAAAGGCGTCGTTGAGCGTTTGAGAGGGCGCTTATTCTCGACAACGGCGATATTCTCGTCGGCATAGCCCTCGGCCTGGTCTTCTTCGCCATCTTGGGTATCTTGGCCATTTTCCAAGCGTATTCGCTGCTGCTTCTCACGGTTCAGTGACCCTTTCAGAGTGTTGATTTGTCTCTGGGCATGGGCGAGGCGTTGCTGCAATGCTTCGATTTCGTTTGTTGGGTGATTGGCGGCTAAGAACGGTTTGCGAAGGGGTGAAGGGTCGGGAGAGTCGGCAAAGTCGGATCCTAGATCGTCTGGAGGGAATAAGGCTGAAACATCCAAATTCCTGCGGTTGGTGGAACCACGTCCAGTGGTGCCAAAGACGTCATCTGGGTCATTAGTGCCGGCAGGAGTAAGGAAGTCCATCGTTTCGGGGCCACCGGGCGTAAGAGGAGAGCCATACTTTGGAAGGCGTCTTCCAGCGCGAGCGACGTCTGCCTTCAGGGTGTCCATTGCTTGTTGAAGATCTGACTTGTCGCGCATGAGGCCTGCCGCATTTCTGCGAGCCTGCGCGATGTCCGTGTCGTGTTTCGCCTTCATTTCTTCAATGACATTGGCGAGCCGCTCTCCTTCGTTCTTGTGTTGGTCGGCAGCGTCCCGAGATTGTGCCAATGCCTTTGTTAGGCGTTTATGGTCGGATTCCAGCCGTTGCAACGTAGCCACGGTTTCTTCATTCCTGCCTGTTAGCTCTTGAAAACGGACTTCAAGGTTCCAGTTTTCCTCCTTGAACTTGTCTATACATTGTGTCAAAATCTTTTGCAGGGTGGTAATAATAAAAAAAGAAACTTACCAGAATTTTGTTCCTGTTGCTTTAAAGCCGTCCTGAGACCCTCAACGGACTTTTCCAGATCATCTTTCTCTTCTTTCATGTCCTGAATAGCCTTGTCACGTTCGCCAAGAAGAGATTGGAGACGTCGGACTTCCGTAAGCAGTCCACTGCCAATTTCAAACGCGAATTCTGGAAGGAAGAAGTGAGATGAGTCTAATGATTGATAGATCGGGACGTAATCGCAAAACTACGCACCGACATCATCAGCGCGATGTGCTGCGTTTTTAGCGCGCCTTGACTGAGCAACAGACGTGCCAGCGGATGATTTGATACGCTCAGGCTCCTCCCGCCCCAAATCCGTGTATGGTACGAGAGGTGAACGAGCATCATCAGACAAGAATTCCTGGAGGCAAAAAAGGAGAAACCAAGTGTTTCAACAAATTGTGCTCGCATGCTATGAGTGGCAAACACACACCTTTGCGTTGCTGCCAAAGCAGCTGAGCAGCTGCGCGTTCTCGTCGTCCCATGCCATGATTGTATCCACGAGCTCGTGATACCGCTCACGCGTCTCTTCCTCTCCCTTATCTGCCTCCAAAACCTCGATCTCCTTGAGCCGCGCCTCCAACTCTGCCTGTTGGGTAAGAATCCGCTGCCCGAGATTACCAGTGTGCAGGAGCTGCTCCGCCTTGTTCTGGAAGACGTTCTGGATGTGGAGTTTGAGGTCGCCAGCGGTGGAAAAGGAATGGTGTGGGGACGAGAAGTCCGGCATTGGGGGAGGTCGTGAGCTCCATACGACGCCATGGCCACCTGAGGCTGTGACAGCCCGGGGGGGAGGGAGCTGGTGAAAAGACTTTACAGGCCCGCTCCTCTCCTCGTGCCTCTCATACAAACCCAACCGTTCTGTGCGTTCCCAAGGTCATGTGATCCCAGACGCCAACATCTTCCCACCTCCTGTCGCGCCAGTGCCACCCAAACTCGGCCCACCTTCCATTCTAGTTCCAGCCTCATTCTTTTCCCCGTTTAATTCAATTACGGACACCCGCTACAAATTCATTTGTCGGTTGACCATTCGCTGAATACACCTAAATTAAATGGGCTTTGTCACGGCGCCGTTTTATTGTTTTCTCGGTTGGCAACTCAACCTCGTAAGCAACGAGCTTAACCTGTTATGCTTTAGTATGCTCGGCTTTAGCGTTAAATTAAAGCTCGAGTCCTCGCAGACTTCGACATTTTTTAATATCATCAATGTTAAGATGCAAGAATCTGTTAGTCCAGGTCTTTTTAAAGTTCAAGCATACGCTTCGCTAAGTTCAAGTCGATGAAAAGTCGATAGTATATGCATTTAATTGCATGCATATCAAGATAAGTAGTACAAAGGCATAACATAGAGAGCACACAGAAAGCATATTCATAGCAATAAGTCAGTAGATCGTGATATTAACTAAACAGGAGTCCATAAAAACATCCCTGTCCTTGGTCGTCGGACACCTCTTGAAGCTTGAGGCTCCGTCAGCCAGAGCGCGGTCCATTTGTACCGCGACTGACACGCAGTGCGCAGCCAGCAGTCCTAAGCCACCATGCTCATCACCGTATTGCCGCCTGTAAATCGATCGGCGCCAATATTTTCACGCAGCAACTGCTCCGCTGCGTTCCATTTTCCAAAGGCCCTATCAGGTCCTATTCTTCTTCGGATGCCTCTCATCATCGTACCACGTCCTGATTACAACACCCTGCCCCAACTCCGGCTCAGCCTTGCGTTTCCTCGACTGGCCCGTCGTCTGAAGTGCCGGCGACGTCACGCGCCGCGGGGTACTCGGAGGCGGCGACAGCGTGCGGTGGCTCGGATTCGGCGCTGAAGTTCCATGCACAGGCACTGGCCTGCGCGGCTGGGGGAATGGCGAGCGGGATCTGTGACGATGCGTGGCACTGGCAGGAGTTGGCGAGACAGGTTCCTCGACTGACTTGAGGCGCGGTGGACGTTCTCGCGATACGCTGCGAGCTTTCAGCGGAGGCCACCTTGATTCGTTTTCCCTGCCGCTCTCCGCTGAGTCGAAAACAGCGGAGGCTGGATCAACGTCAAGGAGCAGATAATCTTTTTCGCCGTCCACCTTGGTTATGGCTATTTTGGGAGTGCCGCTGACCCCTGCAGGTGAACTTTTTATGCCGTCGTCGTCGCCAAACGCAGAAGCTTCATCGTCAGCATTATTTGCAGTGCCCGTGGAGGTAGTGGAAGTGCTGAGTGCAATAGACCCCGGCGGAGTGAGCGCTGCAGCGCCTGGTGGCCTTCGAAAGCCAAGAGAGAATACATCGTCGCTGTTCTTGTCCGTTCCTTTCTTCGCACTTCCTGGAGTACCCATGGTATCTGGCGTTGTTGCGCGACTCTCAGATCTTCCGAACAAGCGCCTTCCAATATTACGGAATTTGGAGCGGCCACGCGCGCTTTCAGCGCCGTAATCGGACAGATCATGGCGAGATTTTTTCTCCTGGGGCTCCGCACTATCCAAGTCGGCGTTCCTTCGCTTTCCCAGACCAACATATGCCTTGGATTTATCTGGAGTTTCGGTGGCTTCAGATTCCACAGCAGTCTCTTCTTCGGCAGAATGCTCTCCTACACAAATGGGCAGGATATAGGTCAGGGTGATGTAGTGTCCTGAAAAAATACGACCATACCGGCACGACGCCTTTCGTGAACCTTGAGGGAGGCTTTGAGCTTTTGTATCTCTTCCTCCAGGCTGGCGTTTTTCTTCTCCATAGCTTCCATGTTCTTCTTGTGGTCATCCACGGCGTCATATAATTTTGCTTCCAAAGTCTGCACCCCGTTTTCGTGTTCAATTTTGGAAGATTTGTGTTCTTCCTTCGTTCTTTCAAGTGCGTTAGCGAGTTCGCTTTTTTCGAATTCCAATTTCTTCATGAAGGACTCTGATTCCGCGAGTTTTGTAGACAGTGCTTTGTTATCATCTTTGTTTTTGTCTACAAACATCAGAATTTTAGCAACCCACTCTCCGAACGTCATACAAAGTTAAAACATACCAGCGCGTCGTATCTCCACCAAATGGGCTGCATTCAGACTTACAATCTTTTTGTTGAGTTCATCACACTGAGCCTCCAATTTCTCGATTACAGCGTCACGGTCCCTAAGTGCGGTAGAATTCTCTTCTTTCAGCTCCACGACAGTCCTTTGCAGTGTTTCGGACTCGAGTTGGTGCTGGGCGCTAATCCTATCAGCGTGAGAAAGAAGCCCGTCCAGGCGCTTGTGCTCAGATACGAGGTGTTGCACAGACGTTTCCGACGCATCTAATTTGGATCGAAGGTCGTTCAACGCAGTTTTCAGAGTGTTGTTCTCCCCGCTCAGTTCGTCTAGAAACGTATGCAATTTAATGAGATGACTATCAGCACAGTCTCAGGATAAGCACACATACCTCTCTGCTTCTTGAGGTCCGCCACGGCGCGCTCGAAATTTGCTTTCTGTTTGAAAAGCTCCGATACAATCTTATCCCTCTCTTCTACTACATTGGAGACTTGACGTTTGAGTTGGGCGGGCGCTTCAATTTTGGAGACGACAGCTGCTGATAGAGAAAGAGAACGGGTGTCAAGAGCAAGAATGAGACTTCCGAATGATAACAACGGAAAGCTTGAGACTCACAACTTTGCGAATTGCCTCCATACTCGCTTCCTCCGATAGCGTTATTAGAGGATAGAGGAGCAGGCAATATAATGCCTTCTTTGTGATAGTCTTCCACAGCGGTGAAGAAGAACATGTCGGCTTCTGTAGCGTCGGCCGGGGTCTTATAAGAACGAGAAATGTCATGAGAACTAGCTCAGCCCAACACTTTAGTCGCTACTAACGTCCTTGGCAGAGTAAACATCTTCCCGCGGAACCATCACATTGACAAGATGGCTCTGGTCGACGCCCAGCGCTTTGTACCCAACTTGCTGACGAGGTTCCATCGGGCTGTCGCTTTTCATGAACCGAAAGTCCGTTGGCCTGTTTCCTTGCGGTAGCTGCCTGGGTCGAAGCTGCTGTCTCTCCGAATCCACGTCGGCGCTTGTGCCCTGGTCCACAGGGTGCTCTGGGTCCGAAATCTGAAGTGCGGCGACTCCAGAGGCAACCGTTGCTGGTGTTGCGTCGTCCGATGAGACGCCTGAGGCGATGATGCCCCGAATGGCCCCTGCCAGTCTCGGTATCATAGTGGAGGACGAAGGTTGTCGAAAGGCAAAATAACCTGGTTACTATATATCTCTTGTCGTCGGTGTTTAGAAGGCGGGCATAGCTTCAATCTATATTTAATTGTGTGATCATACAGCCCCGGGTCACTTGATAATTACATGGAAGCTCGATCATTGAATCAATAGATAATGATAGAACGCTCACACGGATGTCCCTAACGTCCGGCATGGCGGTGAGACAATATTGTTTAGCTTTCAAAGGCTGTGGTTTGGAAGGGTTAGATAAGTTGTGATTAGCCAGAGCACGCCATTTCCTGCCATTTCACGGCGAAGGGGACTAAGGACTTTGGCAGTGTTACTAGTCACGTGCATCATAAATAGGCGCCAGGGCCCAGCACAGTCACTCAAGCGCTCGGCGCCAACTCGGCGCTCACGGTGCCACCGACATCCCGAATGCTAGCGACTAAATCTGACCCTCGGACAATCTCCCAGAACTAGCTACCTGCGTAGTGTGTGCCACCGAACATGGTCTCACTTCACAATTTTCTGTACAGCCTCTTCGCCCTCAGCGCTCAGCCTTCGTCAATGTGTCAGCCACTTATTCGCCTCTATTTTGTCGTCTTCAGTCAGCTTTGATGTAAGTCATTCATAGTAGTCATCTATTCGGCCCCCCTTTTTGCCCCATGATCTCCTTCATTAGTGCTGGATGTATTGCTCTAGGTCTATTAACAAACCTTGCTTGCGCATCTTCCGAATCACCGTTAACGCTCAGGATAACAGGTGGGCTACCCAGCGCGATTTGGGAGCGTAACTCACACCAAATCTCATAATATAGGATTAGATATCTTCGAAAAGCTGGAAGATTTGCGAGTTCTCGCCACCGTCACTAACATGGGCAACAAAACGATGAGGATACTCAACGATCCTCGGGGATCCCTATCCGACTTTCCCACCGACACATTTAAAATAACGGACAGAAATGGTGTCCAACCCCGTTTTAAAGGTGTCAAACTCAAATATATCCCCGTTGTATCCAAGGCGGGTGATTATCGCACCATTGAACCAGGGGACTCGGTCTACGTTGAGCATGATCGTAAGCAATGTGTCATGCATGGCAGATGTTATCTCATTCTGACCGCTCGAGTTCGCTCTCAGTATCCAAGGCGTACGATTTCTCAAATTTACTCCCTGGCGCCTATAATATTACTGGAAGAGAAATATTTTACGCCCTCGACAACGATAGCAAGACAATCGCACCTATTAACGCAAGTTCTATTTCTCATCGTACGCAACTCATGCAGGTAGAGCAACTCTCGACGACTGAAGCGAGGCTGGCCAAGCGCGCCACATACACTGATTGTACGGAAGAGCAGCAGAGTGAGTTGGCGACCGCCACTCAGGTTGCGCAGGATTATGCTCGCAATGCCTCTGTGTACGCCAACTCCCTCACAGGTCGCAGCGCTCGGTATGGCACCTGGTTTGGCGCCTATAAAGACAAGCGTCACGATCGCATTTCCTCGCAATACTCCGCCATCAGCTCAAGAAATTTCTCATCGTTCACATATGATTGTTCATGCGAAATGGAAAGTACGTTTGCATATGTATATCCACACGAGTGAGTACTTGAGTAATGGGACTCCGCTTCTGACAAGGACGATCGTTCGCTAATCCTACGAATACTTGTAGCTTTGGACACATATATTTGTGCGGCGCATTTTGGGATGCGCCTATGACCGGTACAGATTCTAAGGTAAATTCTCTGGCGTACCTTTCGCAATGATATCGGGGCATATTTTATTTATGACAAATTTCCATTTTGCAGGGAGGAACGCTTATTCACGAAAGCTCTCACTTTACGGCCAACGACGGAGGAACAGTCGATTACGCATACGGCCAACCATCTTGTCAGGTCCTGGCGCTGACTGATCCCGATATTGCGATCGTAAATGCTGATTCGCACGAATATTTCGCGGAGAATAATCCTATGCTTGCGTGATAGCCTGCCGAAATGTCAACTTGAAAGTGCGTTAGAATCTTATCGCTTGTAGAAAATCAATCTGTGTACTTCAATCGTTTGGCGCCCGGCGCTTATTTATCACCAACAAGCCCACTCGCAAAGCCCATTCATTAGCGGATTATGGCCAACCTCCCAATTAGGAGTTCCGATGAGATTTAGAGGGTCAAATAAGTCTACAATAAAAATTGGAGGATACATATTATACATACAGAATGTACAGTCGAATAAAATACTATATACTAATTCTACAGTGATATTACTCGCGTTCCAAGTCCATTGTCCATAGTCCAAATTCTAGATCTACCAAAGCCCAAAGGAAACTTTTGTGAGATAACCTAGGATCACTCCTTTAAGATAGAAAAGCCCACGCAAAGGCAAACACTTCCACAGAAATAACAACAGAAAATGATCATGCCCTGTTCCTCGATGTCGATGTCGTCTCCATCCCTCTACTATCCGAGGACGAGATCCTCAGCTCCAGCATGCCCCTCTTGTGCGCCAAGCTCGGCGGAACTGGAGGGTGGGCGCACGCCAGAGCACACAGTTGCACGGGGTTGGCATGTGCGTGTCCTAAGCGATACGCGTGCGCGTGCGTGGTGGCATTGACAGGCGGCGTATTGGGCCTAGAACGCGGCGAGAAGCCATGCCCATGCACAGCCGCATATGCGCGTGGTGGCCCATGTGGCAAGGACGAGGATGGAGGCGAGGACGAAGGCGAGGGCCAGGGCGAAGAGGGCGAGGGGAGCAAGCTTGTGGTTGGAAACGCCTGACTCGCAGAGAAAGGCGGCGTTTGTACCTCTGATGCTGTTTGTGGGGTTGGGAAGGGGTACTCAAAGCGCTCGGTCGTGATATTGGCTGGAAAGGGCGTGCTGCTCCTTTCCAGGGAAGATGAATGCAGGGTAGTAACCTCGAGCTCGGAATAGGCGGGGATGGGCATGGATATAGCGGGAGCTGAGGCGCGAAGCGGCATAGTTGATCACAGAGTAGTATTTGGTTACGGGAAACGTGTAGTGCCGCTGTCGTAATATAAATGGGAAGCTCGAGGTTGAAGGATGGTTTTCTAGGAGAGCTTCAGACGAGTCGTTATTTATCTTACTGCTACTGAATAAGCAACACTAAGTATGCTGCGGACCAGACGCCGGGTCAGCGCTCTTTCGAACACAGCGTAGAACGCGCAGCTCGCATCTCGGCAGGGCCGAAAGCCACATCTGATTGGTCAGGACGTTCGGCAGGAATTCTAGGTGAGATGTGATTCAATTTTGATTAGCAGGTCCTCATCCAGCCTTACTTATCGGTCAGCGCTACCGGTCAGCACACACCGCAATTCAAGACCTCGCACGACCTCGCACGGCAAAGGTAATCCGTGATTATGCAGGTGCTAGCCTATGGAGCCCATTTAGCTTTCAGTATTTGATTTTGAGTGATATCGGGTTTTTCTTGTGGCAGTTTCGCCTTTCGATGCCTAAGCTTCGAACACCTTGCTTGTATGCAACTTGTATGACTCATAAAAATATCTGCAGCCGCAGCGCATCGTCGGGGTAGCAGTCGGCCTTCCTTGAAGTTGGTCTGCGGGCTGGCATATTGTTATCGACGCCAACAAGACGTCAAACGAAAAGCGCACGGGATACCGTCGGAAATCCCGCCGGGCACCCTCAAAATAAACCGACGTCAACGGATAAATGGCATGGAAGGCCGTACCTAGCCTTGTCGCCCAAGGACTGTCGATCCAGCATTACATGTTGTTCTTCGAGTAAGCTCACCCAACCTGGAGCATTGAAAGGGCGGCGACTTATGGATATGTTTATTTATAGTTGTTCTGCCCAATTATTCCTTCAGGCTTCAAGCATCTAAGCATGAGCTAACTTGACTAACCTGAACTCTCTTCAGCTCTCCGCTTTAGAGAGCCTTCTTGAACTTCCATGTAGTGCGATCGCCTCATCATTCAAACCATCATGTCGTGGAGAACATGTCACCGGGCCGCCTTACCGTCCAGCCTTGGGCGTTGGGAACTGTGACCTTCACGTACTGCACAGGGACGTTGAAACTGGCGCCGCTGCCACGAAGCTGGTATGTAACCGATGTCCGAGCTCTCTCACTTCCTTATATCCTGACCATGACAACCCCCAGAGTCAGACCAGGCCCGACCTCCCTCGCACGGCCTCCTCAACGCGCCCCCGCTGGCCCCGCCCACATCGATGCCAACGGCGCCCACGCCCACGCCCACCACGAACCAGAAGGGCAGCCCTCCGTCGCGATCACCCGCGGCGCCGACCGCCTCCTCGCGCTGATCGAGGGCGAAAAGGCGGCGGTCACAGCAGCGCACGCCGCGGACGTGCGCGCGCTCGAAGCCGAGCTCGCGGCGCTCACATCTCACAGCGCACGCGCGCTGGCGGCGGCGGAGGTGCGCGCGCGGGGGGCAGAGCGGGAGGCGGCGGCGCTGCGCGCGGAGCACGCGCGGCTGCTGGCGGGGGTCGGGGCGGTGGGGCTGGAGTACGCCGCGGCGGAGGGGGCGCTCCGGTTCGCGCCTGCGACGGCGCGCATCGTGGAGGACTTCGTGCTCGGCGCGCGGCTGCAGGAGGAGCAGATGCGGGGGACGCAGGGGGGTGGCGGGGTGGGCTGGGTGGGATCGGACTCGGATGCTGCTCTGTTCGAGTCTGTGGGGCCGGCGCAGTTCTTCGGGGTGCTGGGAAGTGTACTGGAGAAGGGGCGCGCGTATGCAGAGGCTATCGAGCAGCATCAACAGAACGAAAGTGCGACTGCATCGCTCAACACTGGTAAGCATTTGACTTCAGTTTTGAAGGTGCCTCATCGTGATCATATTGGGCCGTGTGCATAGGAACTGCATCAGGAATAACTATGACTGGTGTTAAACGTCCGCCGTCCCCCACACTTGATTCACCGACTACTAGACATCAACGGACCTAACAAATGCATATACCACTCTGTCTCGCTATCCCTATACCCCACCCACATAGTTTCTTGCTATCGTCGCTCTGCTGTCTTCATCAACACCACCATTGTATTCAATCTTGATCATATAAATATATGGAGCACACTTCAAGCACAACGACGTGCGTCATTCCAAGCTTTCTACATTCTAATTCAATCCGTCCTGCATCTGTACATATATTTCGCGGCTTCGTTTTACAGAAGATATTTTGCTCACAAACTGTCCCTCGATCTAAGCGCGTTTACCCCAGGTATTACGTAGGCAGTTCTTCCAGCTGCGAGCCTCAAGATGTCTTGCCTCAAGTTCTTCTTCTTCTCAAGCCCTCAAGCCCTCCTCGGAGTCAAGCACTCAGCATCGACTGGAGGCTGCTTTCGATACCAAGTTGTCATTGGGCCCTGGGTTCAGGCGTGTCGATGCTTCAATTGGTTGGGAACGGTCGAATTCTTTCTACTCTCTTACAGCATTGATATCTCTGATCACACAGGAAGTGGAGGGTGAGTGGAGGCGATCGAGGGAGACCAAGGGGTGGACTCAACAAGGGCCACTCTTTTAGGAAATTGTTTGTCTGTATATAGGCTACTATTGTTTTTCACAATTCCGCCTTCATTTAGTCGATGCTAGTAACAAGAAAGCTTTCTATGGATGGGAACAGATTCAACTAAGATATAAAATACAGCAGTGCGTCAGCGCTGTAATCGTGGAGTGAATTTGGCAGGGCGCAGAATAAATAAATAACAATATACAAGGGCTTCCTAAAATCCCTCTTACTCCTGTACCACCACCATGTCCACGCGCCTCACTCGCTTTCACGATGTCTTGCCATTGCTGGAACGACGATTCTGGCCTATCTAGAATATCTTCCCGGCGCGCACACCGAAACTTGCCCGATGGGGTCGAAGCGCCCATATGCAGACGCTGAATGTCCCGGCGTCCGCGACGATGTTCTCGCACATTCTCCGGGCCCCGGTGTTTTTTCGACAAGCAGATTGGCACTGCGTGCTCACTTTCAGTGCCTGGCCTTTCAACGATACGTCATTGGATGCCAAATGGTCAATGCGCGGCTTCCCATGACGTTGTCGTCTTTTCTTGTGTGTTCAAAAGCTTGCCGCTGCCTTCCAAATCTGCAGCCCACTCTTATCTAAACCTACGATATTGGTGCAGCGACGATCATTCCCAAAACTACATCCCCTACCCTACCTCCCATCATGCCCGACACCATCCCGACTTCCACACTTCCCATCGCACCCCTTCCTGTCGTAGAGTGCGCCATTCTCTTGCCGCTTTTGGAGCTGCCCAGCACGCCCTTGATCTCAAGCGCTGCGTTTGGCCGTTTCGAGTACCCCTTCCCCATCATCCAGCCGCTCCTCTTCATACCCTTAGCGCCGCTCGCAACCACGCCCTCGTCGGTCCAGACGCTCCCCAACGGCAGCATCGTACCGCCCACCGGCACGGGCAGGGGCATGGACATGTCGTCCTTCGCGTCCTTCTCGCCGTACGTACCCACGGTCCCGCTCCCATACCCCTCGGCCACCGCGTCAGCCTCGCAGGCCCTCGACCAGATGCTGCTCTTGCACGCGCTCCCTGCGGATATGGCGGCCGTCTACACGCACAATCACTACACCGCCGCGCAGCTCTGCGTCCTCGCGAGCGCGAATTCCCCGGTCCCCCCGAGCTTGGCGCTGAAGCGCCGTGGGCTAAATCTGGGGGGAAGAGAGCGCCCAAGCGTCTCTGACGGTCAACTGGGCCCAGGGATAGACGATATCCCGAAGGTCTGAATGGCGGTAATCGGGCGGGGAAAAGATTCTACGGCGAGCGAAAAAATACACGGCGAGCGCCGTTTCTGTTTATGCATGTGACGATGATATGGCTACGCCCGAATTGGACAAATCGGGCGCTTTTGATTTTGCTCTTTATCTGTTGACATCTTCGGGGACGCCTGTATGCTTATAGGCACTTTATGTTGTTACTGTATTTGCGCACTCTTGTATTTTGGTGGGGCTCTGGTTATCTTTATTATTATAACATAACTAAATACTTACATAGCTATAACGCTCTACAGATGACGGGTACCGGTTCTCATAGACTGGTGGATGCACGTCCGTGCGTGGATTTATATTTGTAGCATTACTATACACATACGCGTTGTAGCGATCGATTTACAAGTAAATTACAAAGTGTTGGTTTCGTGGACTGGTAAATATGCGTCGTTGGCTGCCATGATATCAAGATCATTCGTCCCCGCCGAAAATATTCTAGTCAGACTCGGTCTAATAGTACTTTAACAATCTTTCTCGTTTTGCAGTTTCTATGGCGGTCCATTTGGGTAAAAATTCCGTAGAAACTTTTTGTATATCCGCGAAAACTTTTACATAGAATGTTAATATACTTACTTGCATTCACGCATGATTAGTCAAGTTTTAGACATACTTTGACGTGCGCGGAAATTTTTAGTGAGTGCGCGAAAATCTTTCTTGTTGCGCGGAAATTTATTCGGCCAATTTTGAGTGTGCGCGTAGAAATCTTTCCTTTCACCACAACAATTCACTTGTTTTTGCGTGTTTTGACTGCGCGTAAATTCTCTTAGCAGTGCGCGTGGAAATGTTTGCGTGCGCGTAGAAATGCTGAGCGAGTGCTGAGCGCGTAGAAACCTTTAGGCCGAAATGCCGTGCTGAGGTAATTGATCTCGCTTAAGCTGAGCAGCCGGTGCGGCAGCGGAGTTTGAAACTTGTCCACCTCAGTGGCCTCTGAGGGCCGTGAGCATTTAGGCAAAGAAATTAAAACCATAAGGGTATGTATCATCTGGAAATACGTTGCTGCAGGTGCTAGAGAAGCAAGAATTGAAGCAAGCTGGGAGCTCAGGCCAAGTCAAGGCTTGCTCAAGGCTGTTTACAGGCTGTTGAACTAGTGCTGGTATTTATAGGACCTTCTTCATGTACATTACTTCAAATAATCGATTTAAAGGCTGATATATCCTGTAATATTGCGGTTTGCAGGCCCAGGGCTTATTCCTCGAGCACCTAAGTACGGAGACGCTCGAGGCTGACAGGCTTCAAACTCCGCTGCCGCACCGGCTGCTCAGCTTAAGCGAGATCAATTACCTCAGCACGGCATTTCGGCCTAAAGGTTTCTACGCGCTCAGCACTCGCTCAGTATTTCTACGCGCACGCAAACATTTCCACGCGCACTGCTAAGAGAATTTACGCACAGTCAAAAACACGCAAAAACGAGTGAACTGTCGTGGTGAAAGGAAAGATTTCTACGCGCACACTCAAAATTGGCCGAATAAATTTCCGCGCAACAAGAAAGATTTTCGCGCACTCACTAAAAGTTTCCGCGCACGTCAAAGTATGTCTAAAACTTGACTAATCATGCGTGAATGCAAGTAAGTATATTAACATTCTATGTAAAAGTTTTCGCGGATATACAAAAAGTTTCTACGGAATTTTTACCCAAATGGACCGCCATAAGTTTCATCATTTTGAGGCTGCTCCAATGCTTCTCCAACAGCCTAAACCCGAACTTCAACAGCCTTACTCGGGAAAGTACATGGGTACAACACACCTTATTGACCGACAAGTACATGTCCACGAGCTCCTGACCGAAAACGCTTTTCAGCTCCTCATCCCGCTGAAAGTTCGCGCGCGCCTCCGCCCACGTCAGCGGCATCCGCGCGACAATCCCGTGCGCCACGCGCTCCGCGTCCGTCATCTGCGCCGCGGTCAGCGGCCCCGCGCAGTCCCGCAGCGTCAGCGGCGTCCGCACGCGCACGCCGCCCGCGCCCGCGCCGAGGATGCCCGCTATGGCGGTCCATTTGGGTAAAAATTCCGTAGAAACTTTTTGTATGTGCGCGAGAACTTTTACATAGAACATTAATATATTTCCTTGCATTCACACATGATAAGTCAAGTTTTAGACATACTTTGACGTGCGCGGAAATCTTTAGTGAGTGCGCGGAAATCTTTCTTGGTGCGCGGAAACTTTTTCGGCCAATTTGAGTGTGCGCGTAGAAATCTTTCCCTTCAATACCAATAATTCACTCGTTTTTGCGTGTTTTTGACTGCGCGTAAGTTCTCTTAGCAGTGCGCGTGGAAATGTTTGCGTGCGCGTAGAAATACTGAGCGAGTGCTGAGCGCGTAGAAACATTTAGGCCGACATGCCGTGCTGAGGTAATTGATCTCGCTTAAGCTGAGCAGCCGGTGCGGCAGCGGAGTTTGAAGCCTGTCAGCCTCGAGCGTCTCCGTACTTAGACGCTCGAGGAATAAGCTCTGGGCCTGCAAACCGCAATATTACAGGATATATCAGCCTTCAAATCGATTATTTGAAGTAATGTACATGAAGAAGGTCCTATAAATACCAGCACTAGTTCAACAGCCTGTAAACAGCCTTGAGCAAGCCTTGACTTGGCCTGAGCTCCCAGCTTGCTTCAATTCTTGCTTCTCTAGCACCTGCAGCAACGTATTTCCAGATGATACATAACCTTATGCTTTTAATTTTTTGCCTAAATGCTCACGGCCCTCAGAGGCCACTGAGGTGGACAGGTTTGAAACTCCGCTGCCGCACCGGCTGCTCAGCTTAAGCGAGATCAATTACCTCAGCACGGCATGTCGGCCTAAATGTTTCTACGCGCTCAGCACTCGCTCAGTATTTCTACGCGCACGCAAACATTTCCACGCGCACTGCTAAGAGAACTTACGCGCAGTCAAAAACACGCAAAAACGAGTGAACTGTTGTGGTGAAAGGAAAGATTTCTACGCGCACACTCAAAATTGGCCGAATAAATTTCCGCGCAACAAGAAAGATTTTCGCGCACTCACTAAAAGTTTCCGCGCACGTCAAAGTATGTCTAAACCTTGACTAATCATGTGTGAATGCAAGTAAATATATTAACGTTCTCTGTAAAAGTTTTCGCGGATATACAAAAAGTTTCTACGGAATTTTTACCCAAACGGACCGCCATAGCCCGCGAGCGCGAGGTGCGGGTGCGCGGTGCCGTCGACGAAGCGCATCTCGAAGCGGCGGCTGCGCGGCGCCGTCGCCGCCGCGAGGCGCACGGGGCACTCGCGGTTCTCCGTGCCCCAGCACACGTGCGTGCCGCCGGACCACTGCCCGTCGCCGACGCGCGCGTACGACGCGGGGAGCGGCAGCGTGAGCGCGGGCAGGCTCGGGAGGTGCGCGGCGACGCCCGCGAGGAAGGTCTGCTCGAGGGCGGAGAGGCCCGTCGCGTCTTTTTCGTTTCCAGGTCGGGCGGAGTGCACGGAGATGTGCGCGTGCGCGGCGCTTCCTGGCGCGTTTGCGAAGATCCGCGGGGCGAACGTGGCGCGCAGGCCGTGGCGCGCTGCGACGTTGTAGATAATTTCTCTAGTGTGTACGAGGGCATCGGCGGCTTCAAGTGGAGCCAAAGGGCCAGTAATAACCTCGTACTGATGAATGCGAGTGATTAGTGCGAAGATTTCTAGGCGCTGATCTGAGAACTCAGAAAACACACCTGGCCTGGGGATGCTTCTCCGTGGTACATCTGGAGCTCAATATCTGATGCTTGCACCTGACGCGCGATTTCATCCATTACGATGGTCGCCACAGCGCCCGCGCGTAGAGCCTGAGAGCTACTAAACTCATGCGTACTGACAGGTTCGTACGGCGATTCGCCTGCGAGCAGGATAAATTCACTCTCGAAGCCGACGAGAAACTCAACGCCCAGTTCGTCTCTTGCTTGGCTAACGAGTAGAAGATGTCAGCACGTAATGTACAAAAGGCTGATGTCATTGGCCTACTCGACAACGCGCTTCAACGCGCCTCTGGTGCATGCCTTCGTTTCCACACTTAGAGTCCCTTCAGGTGTGCGCCAAGGCGTTTTCTCCTGGAAGAACCCCATTACGCTCACCTGGCCTGGCTCGTAAGGGCAGAGTCTGAGAGATTTCAAGTCAGGAACGTAAAGATACTCTCCCATGGGGGAGAATCCATCGGCCAGGGTGATAAAATTGAGACCCAGGCAGGCTTTCGCGATACCGATTCCTGGCCTACGCGAAGCGAGTAGCTTTTTGAAGTAAGAGACGGGTAAAGTGCGAAATCGGACGGTGTTCGAGAAATCAACCCAGGTAAAGCGGATGAATTCTTCGAAATATATCATTGAGAAAACTGCCGATATATATGGCTTAGACAAGCCCTAGGCCTCACCGATTGGGGCGCTGCGATTTTCGAAATCCTCGAATGAAAGACCTTTAGATACCGCTGTTGACGGCTTGTATTCAACGCCGTGGTCAAAAACTACGCTCATAGCTAGATCTTTGTGTTGTGACGGCTTTAAGTAAGTTGGATTTCGGGATGGTATCGACGGGCAATCGTCGTCGGTACTTGGAGTTGATTCGACTGATTTCAGTTCAAGGCAGCATATATAGGATCGCCTCGCCGTGCTCCCATAATGATAATCAGCTCTACACGCATACCTCCATGCTGCGTGTTCGACGCTGTTCTGTGTTCAACACTTGATCGTTGTCATTCATGTGACTGACGAGCATAAAAATATCCGATAAGAAGTTCTAAACTTGCGAACAGTTGATGGCTCGAGGTATGTATAAGCTTCCATCCAACATAAATCCAGAACTGACCGTCAGTCTAGATCGAAGACGGCAGGCTTGTTGTGCCGATAAAACGTAATATATGTTCCACCACCGCTTCGGGCTGCTCCTGCTGCACCCAATGCCCAGCGCCATCAATCAGCACGAAATTCTCCTCTCTCATATCCCGACACGCCTGCGCCCACATCTTCTCCGCCGTGCCAGGCATCTGATACGTGCCCCAGTCCTGGGCGCCCGACAGGAACATCGCCGGCACCTCGATCTGTTTGCCGGTGTAGATGTGCAGCTCGTTGGCCCATCGCGGGGGGTCCGTCATGACGCGGTACGCGTTGAGGCCGCCCTGAAAGCCCGTCGCGGTGTACTGGGACACGTAGACTGCCAGTTCGGCGTCCGTCAGCCATTTGTTGTTCGCGATCTCTTCGGCGGAGGGTGCGTCTGGAGCGAGGCACGCTGGCATGGTCTCTGCGAGGGGCATGACGTAGTAATGCGGGAGAAGCGCAAAGGTAGCTGCGGATATCTGAGCCAGAGGCCGCACGTCGCTGTTTCCCTTCCAATCCGCACTTTTGACGTGGTAGTAGGTGCGCAAAAAGTTATGAAGGCCGCCAGGCGCACTAAGCATGTGCTCCTCTGCCTCTGGGGTTGAATAGTACATCGTATAATGTTTGCGAGGTGGATCGAGGGTGGCGAGTTGGGCGTTGAGAGCATGGATTGGGGACGGGCCATTCGGGTTTTGAACCGCGGCTAGGGTTGGTGGTCCTGCGTATGGCGAGCTCATGAGCACAACGGACTTGAAGAGATCGGGACGAATGAGCGCGCAATGCGCTGCGACGCGCGACCCATAATCATGCCCCACCAGCGCTGTCACCGACGTGTAGCCCAGGGAATACACGAGCGCCACGACGTCCGCTACCAAGTTGGAAACGCGGTACGGCGCCAAATCCTCGTCATACGAGGCTTTGCGAGTGGGCTGCCCGCGTGCTTTGGTCTGCCCAAATCCTCTTTGATCAAGCGCGACGACGGCGAAGCCCTTGGCGGCGAGGGGCGCCATTATCTTGCGCCATGAGTAGGCAAGTTCTGGGAAGCCATGCACGAGAACGATGAGAGGCGGCTTCGTACTCGGATCGACGGAGGGTGGTAATGCTTCAAGAATGTGAATGTCGAGGTCATTGGCGGCCACCATTCGGGACGTAACATTGGGAGGAAGGTTGGGCCAATTCAAGATGGTGCTCATGGTGGTAGCTGGAAAGTTGTGCTGGTGGTGGTCGGTTTAAAAGGTCGCCGGTTTCTTATCTGATATGCATCTCAACTCCTCCCAGCTATTCGCACACAGGTATATCTCCAAAGGTTAATGACTAATAGAGAGTAACGCAACGTTCACCGGGCATGCGCATAATCCGCCTCGACAGCCGGAGACGTTCGTGCAATCTTGGAGATCACAGGACCAGGGCTGGCGTCAGAATTGCAGGAGAGAGTTGACAGAGAAGACGAGGATTATAAATATTGCTCCTATATTTGCTCAGTCCAAGAAAGCTAACCCACGGAAAACAAAGAAGTGAGCCACGCAGTAGATAATACACTTGCAATTACCCATAAACCCAGGAATAGTGCCTTCCATAAATTAGAAATATATGCCCATTTCGTGTATTAGGCTGGTCCCATGACGCGTATACAATGTCCATTAAAGTCCGATTGCGAACACCGAAAAGAATCTGCCTTCATATCACTTCATCGACTTTGGATCGGTTGATACAGAACCCCTACGAGAAAAGACTATCAACATCCATCCACGATACGATTGAAAAATCACGCACTGGAGTAACCCATTCTTTACAACCACAGCATTGACCAGCCCAATCATAATTCCCAAGTTTCGCTCCGCATTTCTTGTTAGGACAGATGATCTTGCCCGCGAGTTGTCCTTCCGAAAGGAAATGATCCATCCACTTCATCTGTCACCCGAAAGTGAGCTAAAGGTCCTGAACAATATAAAAAGCAGAAACGTACCGGTTCGACAAAGTATCCTGAACATTTAGGATTTGCAAGTATTGGGGCGCTAAGAGGAGCCATTGATTTGAATGAAGCACTATGTGAAGGAGAAGGCGGTAGACTTGGAGACCGAAGAGCAGCAAGTTTGGGATTGGCGGTCAGCTGGATGGCCAAGTCAGATGGACTGATGAATTGAGTGACTGGCTGGTCGATGGACGTCGTCGGCGACGCGGAGCTATACTCGTTTATGGCGCCTTCCTTCTCCGTAAAGAACAGCGCTTCCCCTTCCTTTCCGTTCGGCTTGTCTCCTGATGTTGGCGTCGAGATGACAGCCTCAGATAACTTCTGGCCTATCATCTTCGACGCTTGTATCGATATATCATCCGATGTGACGTCCGTAAGATCAATATGTTCTGGATATGTCTTCGGCACTCCATTGGGCTCAAGGTCGTTCTCGCCATCGCTGTCAAACGCGGATATTGAGTCTGAGCGATCCAGGTATTTGGAAGAGGAACGGAAAGAGCGAAGGGGATGTTCTTCTGGGATCATAGGCACGCTTCGTTCGAGGGAGTCGGTGGAGTTGATCTGCATGGAAGATTCTGTTATCTTTGCAGTGTTTTCATCGATCGAGGCCATCGCTAGGCGTTCCCCAACTGCTGCTCCGAACGAGGTCCGCGACGCTCGACGGGGAATGTCACCACTGGAGAGATTACTGGGCTGAAAAGGGGAGGAAGAGGAAGGTCGTCGCGAGCCAGCCGGGCTGAGGACGGCGGGCGTAGGAGGTCCTAGTTGACCATGATCGAGCATGTGCTCGCGTGTAGCCAACTCTTGCCTGTCGTGTGTTCAGCAGGGCAAAAAACGGACAGGAACTACCGCACGCACCTGCACATCTTACATCGTATCCGTCTGCGTGGGCCACCCCCGGGCGTATTGGGCAGCGAATCGGACGGTGTGCGAGGGTATTTGGCAAACATCTCGGTCGGCGGAGGAGAGCCATCGCCGTCTGTCAAAAAATTATGTGCGGCTGTTTAGGTACAAAGTTGATGGCTAGGGTGATTTGTGATAACGTACTCATCACTTCCCCCATTGTGCGGTCCAGATAAAACATCCGGATGGCTTTCTCCCGACGCGAAATCTTGTACCGTGCATCGTGGAAGAGCTCGAGTTGTTGCAGGAAGCCAACGTTTGGACTGCCAGGAAGATTAGAGACGCACCGACGTCGTCAACGAATAGCGGAACATACTCAACGAAAGGTCGCGACTTCTTGACCAGGTCCAACGCTGCTTGAGGGTCTATTTTCTTGCTGTACATGAGATACGCAGCCACGATGGTCGAGCTACGGCCTGCAGACCGAGGGAGTCAGATAGAGCATAGGCACGAAGACTTGCTACGTACTGACGCCGGCCTGGCAATGAACGAGCACCCCCCTCCCTTTGTCTAATTCGGCTTGTATGAAATGAATTGATGGAAGAAAGTGGGTGAGGATGTCGGCATCTTCAGTGTCGTCGATCTGGATTTGGTGGCGAATGAAGGTCTTTCGTGTCGAAGGTCATTACAAGCGAGTTTTGGCGCAAGCTGAAGAAGCGTACCTCGTGTATGGTTATTTTACCCCGCATCGCTGACAGGATGCTGTATATCCCATGCGCCTTGAGGTTCGCGGCGTTCAGCGCGCTTCGAAGGTCCCCAATCCACAGCCCTGGTATTACTTCGTCCATGAGAGTCGAGAGAGAGTTGTAGTGCAACAGAGAGTTTCAAAGGAACGAGACATCTGTGCGCTGAGCTTGAGAGCCGCCCGATCAAATCATCTGGCTCAACGCGGCGCAATCCCAGCAGCGTCGGCCCCACCTGTTGGCTCACTCCATACTCTAGGCAAGCAGAAAAATGAGCATAATTCTGCGTATGAGTCTATTATTGAATATTGACGTCCTACACTGCATTGAATTCTAGCAGCGCCTCAGGATGATATCAGTCAGTACGTACCAAACATGGAGTCTGACGCCGCCAACTCGCACCACTGCCATATTGATGGATTAATGGAGTTGATGTTGAGGCAGCATAGGGCAGCATCCAGTCGAAAATAGGAGATCAATTATGGCACCAAAGTTCTCAATTGTAAGAACAAAGAGGAATGGACTGGAATTGTTCAGACAATGCGCAGAGGCATATTGACGGAAACCCGCGTGTCTGCGAGTTAGCGCACATCGGAACTTCACTTATTGACATCCACCCTACCAGAAGGGAAGGCCGAGGACAATGAAGACGCGAACAGCCATTCGGGCATTGTGGTTCAAATTTCGCTATTGTGCTTTGGAATCATTTCGTACAACGTATCATTTGGATGTGTATACTACAAAGTGTGCTGCTTCAACCCCAAGTAAATACTGTAGGTACAATGGGTGCAAGAAAAATACAATGATACAAAACAGGCGGTCCTGCAAGAGCTCGACGGATATCATGGATACAGGGTATGGTACTAGAATGAACATACATAGTTGATAATTACATGTAAGAAAAACACGAAGAGGGTCCATGGTCGGAAAGTCTATGACACGCGAGGACCCGCAGTGGGGAAAGCCGTCACCGAAATGACGGAGGCGCGTCGTGATTTATTGGGGTTTTCGCCGAGCGCCACGCGGTAAGGGTGGACTCGGGCGCCCTTCGCCAGCGGGCGTTGGGGGTTGCGGCAGATTTTGTGCAAGGCGGGGCCGACGAGGAGAATGCCCCCGCCCTTGCCATTGTGGGTGGTATAGTTGGAGACGTTCGCGTCCTGTGCGCCGGGAGGTGGGAATAGGATAACGGCCTCTGCGTTTTCCATTTCGCATGGAATCAAGCGGAAATTCGGAGGAAGAGTTGAGGGTAGTCTAGACGAGAAGCCATCTGGAGGCGAGGTAGGCGAAGAAGAACGTGAACTGCTCGTGGCAGATGAAGATGTGGATACGCGGCGGTCGTGATTCATCTTGTTCATAGGAGCATTAAAACGTATAGGGCGCTAGACACACAAAAACCATAAGAACTCTGGAACGTATCCGAGGCGGAATGAGCACTTACTGCATTAGTTTCGGGGGCGTATTGTACATTAGAAAGCGTTGAGCGCGTAAGGAGGGGCAGTTCGAGAGTGTGAATAGATGGAAGGGTTGGACGCTCGGATCCGTTGTTCATGAATTTTGAAGACATTGGCGGCGATGGAATGAGTGTTCCAAGAAAATAGCCTTAGATGATGTTGAAAATTGGACGTCGATGAAAGTGGTGAAGAATTATAAGACTACTCCAGGTAATCAAAAGGCCGGCCTTAGTATAAGAATAGGTCGTTGTTGAATGGGTGAAGAGAGAAGAGCGTATGGGTATAAGGTTGACAGAGCCAAGAAAGTGGTGGAGGCGCTGAATTGGAGAGAAAGACCATTGCGGGCACTTTGCTTTATAGACCTAGAAATATTCATAACCGAATGCCAGTAAAGTCAATGAAGCCTGGATTTGATTGCCCTAGATGTGAGAAGACGCCAAGGCCATTGAAAACCCTTTATTGCATGAGAGCGAACATCGAAGGCCATTGTCGAGGGACAAAAGGGCCAGTGTTTGGTCCCATATTTGGTAAGCGGAGCTTCAAATTAATCCCTCCGAATTTCCGAAACAATGCTCGCTGGTTGGGAGAAGCCAGGGAGAAGCGCTTCCACAGTTATGCGCATGCCATAAGGGTAGGAGAATAATTGAGAAATATTTAACCATTATTCTCAACGAGCTTCTCATGGCCCATGGGCCGTCGGTAATTCGAGCCACAGCGTTTATCGACAGTCCACTAGTTTTATTGATGTCACGTGAATTTGAATCTCGACTGAAAGTTCGGAACACTTTTGCACTGGTAATCGGTGACCAGCGCAGACATAGAGCTTTACGCAGTTCAGAGGACATTTTATGCAAGGGTGGATCATTGTTGGACTCGTGAACCATCATAGTGAGTTGGAGAGGGGAAATTGGGACTCCGCCCCGACGCGTCTGAAAATAGAGTCATCACGTGCCCGTCATAAATTTATTTCTCCGACGGCGTTCAGCGCCCCGGCAAAGAAACTTGACGCTCGCGCCCACGAACATCTCCTCTAGACTGCTATCTATAATGACCGAGGCTGTAGAAAAGATCAAACTGGTAAGAAAGTTCTCCTTCGTCCTCCAAACGTGTCCACAAAAGCTTACGATGAAACCATAGCTAAAAAGTTCTCCTGATCTCTCGACGGCGACGTACCAAATTCACGACGAGTCTCATACAATCGGAAACTCTCTACGATGGATGTTGATGAAAAAGTGGGTTCTTTCATGAAATGCTGAAGGTTAGAGAAGCTTATGAGTGTGGATTTAGCCCAAAAGTGGAATTCTGTGGTTATAGGTGACTATGTTTCCCTGCTCAATGCAAGTCGGCGGTTCTGGATCGTGACGCAGGAATTGCACAATGAACACCCTCATATGAAGCTTTTTGGAGCCATGCCCTTCATCAGACATGTGTTTCATTGACTTCCTCTGCGGTAGTCCAGCTGGACTCGGTGACTAACCTATCCCTCGTTCACCGAATCCCAAAACATTCGTCATTGCGAGGACATCAATGTGCTGATCTACCCCTTTCTGCCAGCGTTCCCCACCCTTCCGAAAACGTTATCAACATTCGCATCCAGATGTACGGTATGTCAAAACACCAACCTTCCATCAAAACAAACGACTCAACACATGACTCGCAGACAACGCATCTTCACTGGACACATTGATCGAGGCCCTGGGCGAGCTCGATAAGGTATGCGAAGCAGTGGAGGATAGCTATTTGGATAGCTTGAGAGAAGGCAAATTCGAACGCTGGGAAGAGCGATTCTGAGAATTGAAGAATCGTCGGAGAACGAAGAGAAGAAAAGGAACCGTAGTATGTTCTATTCCGAAACGAATCTTAGTTCCATGTGTGCTCACCCAACTCTTACCATTAGGATCCCACGCGTTCATTCAACTTCGAGTCAGATCTTTCGACGATGGGCGCTTATTTGTTCTTTCATCGATAATGAACCATTCCCCCCAAACCCCAAGGATAACGGTCTCGATCTTTCACTTTGGGTACCTCTTTTGTTGCGCCTGGCGCCGTCAGTCAAGCAGCACTTAGATTCCGTATACCGATGGCTTGGAATCGGCCTCACCTCAGGAAAACGTGCCGCCCTTATTCAGGAAGCATTCACATCTACCTCAACCACCGATTTCGCGACGGAAGACAGTCATGTCTTGAGTCATCCTCTAGATAGTGATCGATAGCATCTCATTTCCTTTCTTGAATCCGATCGTCATATACACTTCGTGTTATTCAATTCTACGTTTGCCTATATACCTAATCTGCAGATACACACATGATCCAGTAGACGTATGGTCGGAAGATAGTCTCGTGTATCGAGTGCTGCATAACGCGGAGTCAGAGGAATAGCTACCGCTCCATTGTTCTCCATCCCATTGTTCTCTGTTCACTGCTTCCGCTGCCTGTGTGATCAGAGATATCAACGCGATAAGGAGACGAAAAGAATCGACCGAAAAAGACTTTTAAACGTGCTTTTGGTTGACTCGTATCGACACTTCATTTTCAACGAAGTGAACCATCGACACGAGCCTAAGCCCAGGGCCCAACGACAAGGGAGCACGGGGAGAGTTAAGGCGCCCAAAAACATCGGACACCAACCCGCCGTTGCAATCAACAGCAGGCTCACCACCCCTGGGGAAAGAATACCTCACCTTTACCGATGACGAACCCCACTAACATATCTTGAGGCTTTGGTGTTTTTGAGTTCTTGAGGGGCGCTCATATGGCCGAACCTATTGAGTTAAGTATACTCACATCATGATCAGTGCTGCCGTGAGATTCAGATTCGAGATTATTAGATGATTAACAGTTGAGGACTTGAGAAAATTTTGAGGCAAGACATCTTGAGGCTCGCATCTGGCGGATCTACCTACATAGCACCAAGTATACCCTGTTGGCAGTTTATTGAGTTCCTTAGAGAGTCCTTGATAATAAAATTAGTCGATGATAAACACCTACAACAGATCAAAGCGCATACCTTTATTGACTACGCAGACAGAGATCCCAGAAGACTAAAGGCGATGATCGATGAAGTAGTTAGTAAAAATGATACGCGATTTTAAACGATAGACGACGTACCTTAGAGAGTGCACAGCAGAACAGACCCGAAAGAACTCAGCAGCTAAAGATGGTAGGTGAAGAAGTAATGATTAGCGAGTGGGGATGATGAACCAAGGGACCACAGCTCACACGACGAACAGATTTACACAGCCAGAGATCATATCTAAGGGATAGAAGAAAGGATGGTCAGTAATGGCAAAAAATCGCCCAATGGCCATAGGCCTGCGGCCCCTACTCGCCTTGAGGAGTGCCTAGAGAGAAGCCGAGAGAAGACGAGAGACTAAAAGGCGAGGAAGGGGAGCGTCAGCTAACGCTCGAGAGTTCGATAGAGGGTGGCGAGTGCCACTGGGTGTCGATAGCTCACCTTGAGAACCCAGGGATAGAGCGAAGCAGACAAGAATCTAAAGGAGAGATGTGCGTGTCAGTAAAGTGGGAAGAGAAAGAAGATGCGGAAAGAAACATGGAACAAAGGGAACTTTATAGTGAGTGGCTTGCGCAAAAGTCCGTCGCGCAAGCCACATGAGGCCACATGCTGATCGGGATCGCAGCCACTCATTTAAGATCGGACTGTCTATAAAGGTAGAAGATGACCATTTTTAGTAATTCGTGGTGGCGTGCATCAAGGTCGCAGCGCACTCGCCTTGTGATTGGCGGCACGCTCATTTACGTGTTTCTGTTTCGGCATCCCGGTACATACGCTATGACACACAAATCAGTTGTCTATGTTTATTATTTGAAATCTGCAGAATATTCACATAAGTATGGAGCTCGAAGAAGACGATTTCCCATGTATGTTTTTCGATGAATAATCAGCGGGGTGTTGGTTCAGAAGTGAAGTAGCCGCGTGTGTTTAGTCTATCATTCCCTTCATTAGTAAATGGAGACGGAAAAAAATCATCAAACGTGAGAGTCCGTGGATCTAAAGAACAAGACACCGCTAACTAAATGGAAAACCGCTGCCAGATAGAAACAGATAGAGTCTGATAGAGTGCGCTTGACATGACGCGTTGCCGGAAAATCCAATCCAGAAAAGGCGTGTTACCCAAAGCCATCTTGGAAGCGTCTGATCTTGTGATGGATTTTTGACAGTCCGTTGCAATGGTGCTTGTATAGAGTTCGTGGCCGTATGCCTCGTTGTGCGATAAACACCCCAGTTCAAGCGTTCAGCCAATAGTTTTGCGTGTGGGCGACTTTGATCAAAAGATTTAGGGAAGATCCGTCGCGATAGAAGCATCATTGTGGGCAGTCAAGCAAAAATGCAACGTTTGCGCTTGGTTTGAAATTGCGCCGTTTAGAAGCTCCTTAACCCGTCAAGGGCGGTGATTCTATGACAAGAAGCCTCTGATCATTGGTCTTGAAGTAGTTCATGATTTTTTCACCGTGAAAAAGGAGGTGTATTGGTGAAAGCTCTTATCGGATTACCATCGATTGTTTTCACGTGATTTGTCGGCGTTAGGCGCCCCTGCTAACTCAAATAAGCGCCGGTGGTCTTTGACTTGTACATTAATCGTGTTTGAACCTCTGGCGCCCATAAATTATAGCTCTTAAGCACAATAAAGCTTTGATATGAGCTGTTCCATCAAACTGATAACAATACATTCAGAGAAATCCAATTCGCTAATATCGTGCGGCTCCTGCCAAACCATTCACAAGATGGTCTTCACATGTGCGGACGGATAATTGTAAGAGCGAATCTTTACACGAGCTTTCAAATGTAGATACTCTTATTTAGCACTTTGATCTAAGCAGAGTCTCTCTTTCAAATTTACGTTACTGACAGCTCGGCATGTCGATAGAATATGCTTGATGCTAAATACAACTAATTCAACCGCTAATTGCGCCTTGTACCGGTCCTCACCTCCACAATCCCAAGAACAAAAAAATTAATTGTCTTCGATTGTTCTCAATGAGGCGCTGGCGTTATAGACATGCACGTCCGTTTTTTGGCGGGTCTTCATCGATAGTATTTTGTCCGATGACTTCTGCAGTTATTGCTAGCTCCAATTGGCGAGCTTGAGACAGATAAGGACAGAAGAGGACGATTGTCGATTAGTACCTATTAGTAACCGAGGTCCCATGGAATATCTACAGGCAAGAGTCACGTGGTATCGTGACAGAGAACGCTTTGACACTGTCACTAGAACGTCCAACAGCAATCTCAGGAGATCTCCGTTTAGCACATTGCTTGTATCGTAAGAGCTTTTAACCCTTGAAATTCTTGAACTAACCGTCATTCTCAGTCTAGTTTCCATTGATATCGCACCGAGAACAAGCCGGGAACGCGAATTGTATCAAATATTCATAATTTTTGCAGAGCCAGTCGTCTCTCGATAGAATTGCAGTGACCAGTGTGAACGATCGAGTATACTGTAAGCGCAATCCATTGGTGTAGCTGTATTGACCTCATAAGTACGAAGGTTGAGCGCGTGAGCCATCGGAAAATATGACAAGCGATATCCTTAGACTCCCTCCCTATCCCTCGACGCAATCTCGCAAGGCTCTGCCCGCATCTCAGCGTGCGGCTCTAAACCAGACGATTGCTTCTACCCTAGGCACTGTCTTATCGCTGACCCCGCAAAAGCGCGATACACAGTCCACACGCGACTTCCTCACCACCTACGCCAGAGACACCGCCTTCCAAACCCTCCAGAATTTTCTATGGCACGACGAAGCGGTTGCGCACCCGAGCGGGCCAGTGCGAACGGCGGATGAAAAGCTCATCCAGAAACGCAGTCTTCTTTTGGCGGAGAAACTCGCACAGACAGCGCCCGGGCTTGATGTTCAGATTCTGCTGGATCTGTCCATCATCTACGCGCGAACGCAGCCGTCGCACCTGCACCTCGTGTTCACGGCCGCGGTGGAGTCCCTCCCTGGCCTATCTCAGATTATCTCCAATGATCTCGTGCCCGGGTTCACGACGCTCCTGTCCCAACAGACCCCGGCGTCCCAGGGCCTCTATGCGCAGAGGAAAGTCGCGGAATGTGTGTTCGCTTTTTTGCGCGGGGCAAAGGGCACCCCAGATCTTATCCGTCCGTTTGCGCATAGCAAGGAATTTATTCTTGCATTAGCTTCCCTGTATGACGTGGGCATGACTGCCATTGCCACTTCATACGGGGGGATTCCAGCGTTATCCGCTGGGATTTCGGGCCAGGGGAGAGAGGCGGACGAGTGGGAGAAAATATGGATAGAGACCAAAGTCACGCTGCTCGATGCCTTCCACATCGTCTTGAGTGTGCTCATCGATGGCCTCGCGGCGTCTCCCCAAGGACCGCGACTAGCCGCTGAGGCAGAGCGTACTTTCGATATCATTTTTGCCCTCCTAGAGGCTCCTTCATCGTCGTCCACTGCTGCTTTGACGCCATTTCTCAATCAGTCCTTGCTCGCTGACTATCAACAATCTTACTCGCTCTCGAAGACCCTCGCCTCTGCGCTGAAGCACGCTCAAGAAAAGGATGCCCGCCTGGACCTCTTGGAATCCACTCTACAGTCCCTGGACTCGGCCGAATCCACCGCCGACGATGGCTCCTCGAAAGCAAAGAAACCAGGGGCCCTCAAGATCCTCCTCCGTTCCTCTGGAATCCAACCCGGCATCGACAACCTCGGGACTCGCAATACCCCCCGCGCGCAAGCGCCTCTCGCCGTGCCTCCGATACCCGACCTCAAAGGCAAAACCCGCGCCGCCGCACCCCCCGCGGCGCCCTCCGACCCCGATCTCGACATCAAGGCGACGCAGGTGCTGGACATCCTCCCCGACACCCCGATCGACTACGTCAAGCTGCTGCTGGCCCACGACCGGTACGGCCGGGACCCGGAGAAGGTCGTCGAGGCGCTCCTGGAGGGCACGGCGCCTACGGAAGAGGAGCTCGCGCAGGCGGGTGATGGTGCTGCTGCGGTGGACTTTGCGGAGCTGGTGCCGAGGCAGCGGGAGTACAGCGTCGCTCAGAGGCAGAATGTCTTTGATGACGTGGATCTGGATATCTCGCGATTGCAGATAGGAAAGAAAGGTGTCGGGTAGGGCCATCATAATTGAGATTCCATTTGCAATATGCTGAACGTTGACTTTCTTTTAGCGACGAGGTCTTGCGGGATCGTACTTTCATCGAAGAGATGAAAGCCGATATCCTCCGCCGTGCCGAGGCCATTTCTGACGACGAAGAGGAAGTCGAAGACTCCGAAATCTTCGGCACTGGCGCTGCAGCCCCGAAACCCAGCAAAGGCAAGGGCAAGGCTGCGGATGGTGCGCCGCGAGCCGCTGACCTGGGCCCTGATGACGAGGACGACGTCGTTCATCTGCGGGTCGCAGGAGACGGTGAAGACAGTGGTGATTCAGACGAGGACGGCGATGCTGAAGACCGAGAGGAAGAACGCAATCCGGAAACTATCCTGGAGCTTGCGTACTTGCGCGATCCTAAGTTGTTCGATCGGGATGCTGCTACACGACGAAGCAAAGCTCGAGACGAATTGAAAGCCCAGACGGGTGAGTCCTCTTACGCTTCTTATAGTTTGCCTTATCGGCTCATAATTTTTGCACAGGTTGGGACAATGAACAAATTGAAGGGTGGAAAGTTATGCTAGAACGAGACGTGAGTGCTCCATCCTGCAAATATACTTTATATTTATTATCTCTTATACGATTTCCAGCCGAAGCGCAAGGAGAAGATCGCCGAGAAACATGCTTTCAGGGGCAATGAAAAAGGCCTTGATCTTTCGGCCGGTGCTGGCGGTGGTCGTGGAGGAGGCGGTGGAAGAGGGCGCGGTCGAGGTGGCCCTCGCGGAGGTCGCGGACGCGGGGGTGGCGGCGGCAGAGGGGGCGGTGGTGCTGGAGGAGAAGCTAGTGCCCGTGAACGTGCATGGAAGGACAAGAATAAGGCCAGCCGAGGGAATCATAACCGTAAACGTGGGCACGACAAGAAGATGGCTCGCGCTGGTGCTGTGGCTGGACCCTCGACTTAGGATAGCAAGCAATGGGATGCAAGTACAGGATATATGATGATACACTTGAAGTACGAAAGACGAGATACAGCGTAGAAAAGCAAGATGAAAGCACGTAGCGCGAAGGTAAATGAGTGCTCAAAACATTTTTGAAAAAAATCTTGGATCGTGTATAAGCTCAATGGTGTCATTGACCAGCTTCATGTCTAGTTAAGTGGGGGTTAGGATTGGTCGAATAGATTGTCGTTCAAAAAAGACACACCTAGATCCGACCCCATGCTTATGCAGACATGCATTTGCACTGTTGTAGAATTCGTTACGCGGCCAATGACTTCGATGTATGTATCGGACACATCGGCATTCTGCAAAGACCTCAAATTAGTGCTATTCAAAAGAAATCCGCCGTACAGGTGGTAGCAGAACGAGAACACTCACACCGGGAGCTTTCACTGTCACCGTCACCTGTCCTCCGTCACTAGCTTCTGCTGTTATACGATCTCCATCGAGCTACAAAAAAGGCCATAAAGACGCGTCAATGAGCAAAAAGCCCATCGACCAAAATCTTCCCCTCACCTTGAGGACTTTGCATGGCAAACGGACATCTTTGTTGACGAAGTCAACTAGACGTGCTGAGTTGACACGTGGGGTATGCTCTCTTTCGTTTTCGCCGGAATACATATTGTGTGCTAGGCAGGCCTAAGTTGAGGTTGGGTGGAGGACGCGACCGCGCGTTCATCGCGTTCATAATTTGACCGCAAATACACGACAATAATCCGTGATTTCTCACGCGACATGATACATCCTATCGCCTCACTGATCCTGCTTTTATTCGAAATGTCCTCGTTTGCTCCAGCCATCGATGGGTATACAGGTATGTGGTAAAAACTAGTAGGTGTAATGCAGACTGCTCAGCTCTATAGGTGCCAAGACCATTGCCTAGGCCTCTCACCGCCGAAGAGCAAGCTGGGATCGCTCTTCAGTGCTTCGACATACGCTTCCACCTCCTGGTCGAATTCCTCCTGATAGACCGCCATCATCCTTTTTTGCTCCCCGGCAATCATCCTGTAGGCAGCTAGCGAGAATGGCTGGCCGTATTTCCGATCGAAGCAGTAAAATCCTGCATTCCGCCGCATCCCCCCACTAACATTAGATTGTCAGTTCTCTGTGTCAAGAGGCGGTTGTACCAACACTTACTTCGGACCTGTAGCTCGAGAATGGGTATTCTCGACGACTACGTCGACATTTTCAGGCTCACCCCTGATTGAGTTGGCCAGGTCTGATTCAATATTGTTGTGTGTCAACTGCCTCTCTTCGTGAGGAGTTGACTGTTCAGGAGTTGCTGCTGCTGCCATCGGCACTACCAATCCATTACTGCATTAGCAAGAACACTAACCAACAGAAAACTGCATATCACTTACGAACAAGCTCTCGGTGGGGCGCGGATATATCACCTCCAGCCCAGTTTTGTGGTGTGGTGTCATATACTCCGAAACTTTCGAAGTCCATGTACGAATGATGACCTAAACTTCCTAGTAAGTCATCTAATTGTCTTTGGTGTTGACAACCGCTTACCCTCGTATTCATGAACAGAATTTGGGCTTGACGACGACGATAAAGAGCTCTCTATATTAAATTGAATAAGGTAAGTAATAATTTGAATATTGTTTGGCATGAATCACATACGACTCGTCTCACCCCCCATAGATGCTGGCGTTGACGTTATGGATCCTTGTCCGAACGAGTCTGGAAGAAGGAGGGTGTCAAAGGGCCCTTCATCGATCATGACAAAGGAAGAGCTGGATGTCGACGATGTAGAGCTCTCCGCATCTGCTCGAACAAAGTAAGCAATGTTTCAATGTTGATCAGAATTGATTGCGTACAGGAAACTTCATCCCAGGCTCCTTCCTGTTCCTGTGTAGATGCACTCCGTTCGTGGACGCTCTCCAGCAGGAGATCTATCGGCCGTACCTCGACGGAGCTCAGAGGTGTATTGTCTGCAATATGTTCACGTTCAAATCAATAATTTGCGTCAAAAAGACAGTGCGATGAAGTAATGCCTACGGCGTTCATCGACAATAGCGGGAAGCACCGCCCAACTTGAACGGTTTTCGTACCGGTTAGCATATGCTAAATAAGCCAGATACGATTCAACATCAAAGAATTCGGCCTGTGGGGCGAAGGTGGTATCGGGGATGCTGAATAACACGTCCGTAGTGGACTGTACATCGCCATAAGCTGAGTGAAGGGACTTGATCAGTATTGTGCGCTCAGTTTATGACCGGTGACGTCTTTACCTGGGAGTGCTTGGGGTGAATAGGTAACACCAGGGTTGTACGCTTCCTGTTGGTTGAACAAAGTGGGGGAGCTCATAGCGATTGCAAAGTATGTTGTGTTGTGTGCGGGGAAGTTTGATTCCAGAGGTTCTGAAACCTCGACAGCGCTAAGCCACGTCCTTAAATTTAAATCCCATTAGCCTCGTGTTCAGGGTGTATTCAGTGCACAGCTCCCACTACTTAAACCACTTTGGTCGACAGATCCATTAATAGTAATAATCTCTGTTCAACTCCTATAGTGCAAAGGCGTGTACTTACACTGTATATATCGCAGATTGATTCCCGTGTTTTGGGAAAGCGGCCTGCACGGAGATCTGCCATGCTGATTGGGAATGGAGAGATTCGGTGCTTTTCGAGTCACTCCGGAGGTTGAATAGTCTGATTGTGTGTTTTTGTTACACGTTCTTGTCCATCAGAACAAACCGGGGAAGGAGGCGGTGCCATTGTTCGATCGAAGCGCTTATGGGTGAAAGCACTTTGATGAAAATAATTCGTGCTGCTACAATGCTGCTACCGGCGGAAACTAATAATCAGTAACCTTCTATTTTATATTGCATTCAAAGGCCAGTGTTCAATGTATCCTCCTCCCAGCCTCGTCCTCGTAAACATACAAATTATAACATTCACAGAAACTTATTACTCAACTTGAAGAATCGACGATTGCCCGGACATCATACTGAGAGCAGATCAAAGAGCTTGACTCATATCATCTGTCCCAAAATAACACGCCTCACTCGCAGTGCGCGTCTTTACTTCAGCTTAATTAGTTGCATTATTGTGCCCATACAATCAATCAGTCGCCCAATCTATTGTCTTCCCCATTCGAAGTTATTTCGCTCCCTATCTGTCTCCGCATTCAAAATATGGGTTTTTTTGCTCTGTACTGGCTTGTAAGTCCCGTGTACGCTTCTACTAAAAATGGTTGGAAAAATTGTGGAAAAAGGTGTGAACTACAAAATCCTACAAATCGGGACTCTGGATATTGAAATAATACGTGGAGCTATGGGCCTGCGATGTCAATTGACCAACTTCAATAGCGCCAACTTCTAGGCTTCGAAGGCAGTCCCTTACTAAGTGTCTCATCAACTTTCAAGCGTCTCCTCAACTTGGACGCTCAACACAGATTTGGAAAACGCGTGGCTTTAAGTAATACAAGGGAAGCAAAACAAGGGGCTTTTCATATCTGTGATATCCCTCGCCGATTGTTAAATCAAACATATCCTGATTGTTGCAATGACCGATGGTTAAATACAAGGCCTTTCCGTCCTGCGGCATGGCATGGACAAGGCATGGACGAAGAATCTGATCGCGTTAAACGATGACCAGAAGAGATTGTTCGCAGCCTTCTGGAGACATGCTCATGAGTAGGTTTTATGGATTTCCATGCCTGAACAGGTCTTGAAATTAGCTTGAAGTGTCGAAGCTCAATTGGTTGAAGCTAAGTAGGTTGAAGCTGCCTCGATGTTGCGCGCCGCGCCGGAGCCGTTGATTGTTGGTTGATTGGCATCGGCATCCCAGCAAATACGTAACGCTCATTAGCGCGCAACGCATGGTCCGAGCGCTCAGTCTTCATTATAAGCAACACCGCTCACTCACCAGCCTAGTACCAGCCACAACATTCGGTAAGGATACTTGGACCAAAGGAAGTCTTGAAATAGTATTGTTGGGCCTTGGCCCATGCTGACTCGAGAGTCGATACCGAATTCGTCAGTTTATTTGTTTACATTTTGCTCAATTTGTTGCTCGATGATGTTTAGTGGCTGCGTCTAGAAAGTTGTGCCTTCCGAGTCATAGTATTCTGCGCTCTCAACGTATCCTGTCCTTGATTACCGCTCATGGACCCAAATTCCTCGGGGGCTCCACGCATGCCCAAGGCATTTTATAGCACATATCGTCAATACAAGGAAAATGAACGGAAGATCTTGTTCTGGGTGCACAGAACCGTGGCTGACATACGCGACCAAGCGACCAAGGCGACAGCCCCAACATCTACCGCTTCTCGTGGGCGTGCACAGAAAAGTAGAGCTAGGAAAGGGGGCCCAAAGAAAACGCACGCGACTGTCGACCCAGACTTCGCGTCTCCGAAGTTTTCATTCAGTCTATTCATCCGCCTCGTTGAAGAAATCGCAGAAAGCGACATCGTGATCCCAGTATCGCAGTTGACTCTGCTACAATTGTCTATCAAGCAGAGGAAACGTATCGCCGCCTACTATTCCTCGGACATGGATGTTTCGGAGAGCAACAAATCTCATCTTCATGCGATACGGGCGTACATGAAGGCCTTCGAGATCCTCAAGGATGCGGAGGAGAAAAGGTCGCGGAAGGATGTAAATGGGCACCTGAGACAGAGCCCCGACGTCGAGGACAACATTTTCGCCCTTTCCGAAGCTATTCAGCAGCTCTCTGTCACCTTGGAAGAAGAGGGTATCGACGTCTCTGCTCCAGTGGGCTCTGCTGATAACGAATGGATCCGCGATAATGCCATGATCAACTCCCCGGGAAAACCTGGCGAAAAGCAGAAGAAGCCTAGCACATTCCCCTTGGAAGAGTACGAGCTCGTGATGGACGACTACGTTGAATGCAAGTCCAAAAAGGCTGCCCCCACCCAAGCAGACGCCTTCGATGCCCTGGAATGCTTCCTACTCGACGTATATGCCATGCGCAGATACTGCAACGAAATTTGGAAGTCGGTCGTTCCTGCTGGAAACACCAGCCATATCGCAGCATCCTTTGTTACGAACAAGGCCGTCCAGCTCGTGAAAGAAATGGAATACGCGCTTCTCGCCGATTTCCCTGCATTGAAGGATATGAAAAGGTGCTACGACTATCTTGGACAGATCGTCGAAGCTGGATGGCTATCTCATGGTCGTGACCAAAAGATGGTTGATTCGTGGCTGGATCAGATCATGGTTTTCACTTGGAAGAGTGTGACGCAATTTGGCGAACTGTTGAACGAGAATCCCACACCGCTCCTGCGCGATGGACACTTCGGTTACTTCGATCCCAGCGCCGACCGCGAAAAAATGAGTTCGGATGAACAGTTTTTTGAAGATCGATGCATCATGTGTAACCATTGGCCAGACCTCATCTTTGCGAATATAGCACATAGACGCGCGACGCACGAGGCTGGCGGCGAAGCCACCTATAAAATCCTGGGCAGTCAAGGGCTCCTTCAAGATTTCACGGAATTCTACAATTCCAAACCGCGACATGTCTCCTGGGCGTTGATCTTTGCGTGTCAAATTCAGGCCGATAGCGTCCTAGCTCGCAGAAAATACCTGCACTACGACTTGTCTGTTATGCGCAATTTGGGTCGAATGATCAGTCAGGAATATCAAGACTTCATGAACGATGGCGTCCTCTACAGTGAGAATATGGACATGAGTGCGAAGCCCTTCATCAGCCAGTCCGCCGTAGAAGTTCAGAACTGGATGGAGTTGGATCTTATTACCCAACTCAAGCTCCGGTCAGACTTCGATAAAGTGAGCAAACAGGCGACGCAGAAAGATGCATTTTGGCTTCAAAACTCCTGGCTGACCGCCAACGTAATCGCCGAAGCCAGTTTAGATTTCTTCTTTGCGGGTGTTGCGGTCATGGCCGCTGGAGGTTTCATACAAAGTACCATCCAGCTTTGGAATATGCTCAGACAGACGGGTTATCTCCCTCAGCGCACCTCGTCTGCTGTCATTGCCAAGGACTCTTTTACGCCAAAAGATCATGTCCTCCTGTTCGACCACCTAATGGATATCTTTGGCGACAAAGTGTTCTCAGGTCCACCTCCTAAATCCAACTTTCTCATTAGCTGGGAAATCATGATGGGCACCCGTCCGGAGGCCTTCGCTCGGGGAAGGAGACAGCTGAAGAAAGGTTCAGAATTTAACCGACCGCATAACGAACATGGTCGCGGCGTCGAGCCCGAGATCAGCGAGCTCTTCAATATGCACCATGCCAAGTACTTCACCAAAAACAAAGGCAGCACCGCGTCGCGCAACCAAACCACCGACAAGAATGGGCAGAAGCACCCTCTCGCTGCCACACTCGATCTGGTCAACTCTGAACTCGGACAATCAGCTACTCTGCAGTCTCAGGCGCCCTTCGAGCCACGCGGCCCCCTTATTAACATCAACCTTTTCAAGGTCCACCGCCTCTGCTTCAGCCTTTTCACTGAGTTGGAACGTGTCCTACGGCCAGAAATCGAGCGCTTTATTGGATCGCCCCTCGATCACACGCAGATCAACTGGCCGTATCTGACAGGCTGGATCGCCATGACTGAAAGGACTCGGCAAAATGGAGGAAAGCCTGACCGTGTCATGTTGCAGAAGGCAGCTGACGTGGTGCAGAAGTTCGTCGGCGAGCAAGAACTGGGGCCTTTCCTTATCCGCGAAGAGGGCGACGAGAGTCTTATTCTATAAAGCATTTTGTTCCAGCATACATGTCATTGAGCTCTTTCTCCCTTCATATCCATACCCAGTGTACTAACTCATTATTATATCGCTGTCTTCGCACGTAGTTAATGTCTTAATATAATCTCAGCGCCGCCGTTCTCGGGCCGTCCCTGCATTTTCTGTAACTTTTAGATGCTAGAGTCTCTCTTATCAGCCTTTCTAAAGATTTTACTTGCGCTAATCGGCCTCTTCACGAGGGTGATCGCAGAGCGACCCCCACATTTTGCTGTTTATCCCAATGGTTGTGCCTTCACAGCTGGTGATGCAGCTCTCGTACGCACAAGCGTGCGTTCTCGCCATGGCTAGAAATGGAAGTGAATTGATTCTGTGCCTGCTGCAAGCGGAAAAAGTTGAGAGAGCGACTCCGTAAGTAGGGCGCCTCGACGATTTTTTTCTTATAACAAGTCCAGATTCCAGTTTTTCGGTGCCGAATCTCGGTGGTGCACGGACCAGTCACCAAAACAGCATGGAGGTCGAAAATTCTCACACGCCCTCCTTCTCATCGCCCTCACTGCTCAAACAGACTGCTCTCTTATATCAAAGCAGTGCGTACAACGAACGTCTGGACGTATCAGCGCTCGACACCGTTACCTTTTCTCTTGACCTCGTCATTTTGGAGAACGGAGCCGGAAGGCCTGAAGCTTGAAGTCTACCGCCACGTGGCTCCTTCAGAGAAGTATCGTCGATTTGCATGCTGCTTACTCCTTTGTACACAACAAGACATTTTACAATTCAATTTGATTCTTCTATAACATACTGTGTGCACTCTAGCGATCCTCAAGGACTGCAACACCAAATTCAAGAACATCAAGAGCAAATCGGAATCAAGATTCAAGAGTGTCAATGAAATATAAGAATTGTGATTACCATCAAGATTCGTCAAAGCTACGAAAGATATCTCCAAGACTCCAAGACGCCTCAAAAAAAGGCAAGAATAACAGAAAACCGAACAGTGATATTCACATGCGTGACAAGTATTATAAGTATGGTACATCGAAATCAGTTATATATCACAATTTTAGGGGAATGGGGCAACAACGGTCCACGTATCGGATATTTTAATATATAGTGTGACGGTAAGCGAGTGCTTCAAAAACGTTATGTTGACAGAATCAAGAAAGCGAAAACAAGAACGAGCGAACAGGTTGAAGAGGTGTTTTCAAGACGAGAAGAGCATCAAAATGAGAGACTTGCGTGCATCAAGAGACTGTCTAGAAAGCAAGAGACGCGTTGAAAGACTATGAAGAAAGCGTGTCAGCGGAGAAGAACAGTGAGCGAGTGCTTCAAACCTACGATACTGACAAATTTTGAGGGTTAGGGCGCGACGCAAGAATTAGAAGAATTAGTTCCGGCTGCGCAAAAGACTAACTGAAAGCCTGGCTTTAGCCAGTTCGACTTTTCGACGGAGCTTGCATACATGGCGCTGCGTATGAAGATAGCCAAAGTGAATCACCGTCCAAGAAGGTTGAAACACCAACATACCGAAAAAACCCGCTTGATCCACCTCAACGTGTCGGACTCGAAGGAACTAGTAGAGACGCTGCTCTGATAGTTATGTCCGGCAAGCTAAAATTGGACATGGTTTGAATCCAAAAGGGCAATTCTTTTCGAATTTTTGGACTCACTCCAGACGTGCCGTTGCTATACACGAGCGTAGCGTCGTAGCGGGTACAGACGGTAGGCTAACGAGGAAAGGCCAAGGTTGGTGTTCGATAGACAAAAATGGTGCCAAGAGCAGGTAGACGACTTACTTTAATGATTAAGGGCTTCGGTGGGGAGGCCCAAGGTGCATAGCACGTTGGACGCGTTGGATATGCGAGGTTCATTATTACTGTTCGTGCTTGATCCGAGGAGTTGGTGCTGGTGCTGTCTCTGCTGACATCTAGAGCCGAATGTTCGGTGATCGACATGTTCTGTTGGCGAGCGGCCAGTAGCAGAGTCTAAAGATGAAAGTGACCGCGAAAAGGACGAAGATGGCCACTGCTTGGTAGGTGAGTATGAAGTTATTTGGCTGAAAAATCTTGACAGTCGGAGGAGGTAGCGAGCGTTGGTAAAGGAAGAGAAAAAAGGCAGGAAAAGGAACAGGGAAAAGAGCAGGGAAAAAAGACCGTTGTTCCTGTCTTATATGCCGAATTTAAGCTGCGCTCCGAAGGTTGGCCAGAATTAGGTTCACTCGCGGTCGGATTTCCAAATTGGATAGTGTTTATGGTGGACTAGGTATGTTTGGTCACTACTTCAATGCTATTCCAAATGGCCGGAGGATCTACCTCAAGGAGTGGGGGGTTAGCAAAGGAAAAGAAGGAAGGAAAAGGTGCGTTGCCCACAAAGAATAGCCGTAGAAAGCTGAATATGGAGACGGAATAGCTGCTACTTCCAAACATCATTCCCCCTTCCTCCTGGAAATGCAGCTCGCCACACTCCACCTCAACCTCCACCTGCCTGCTATGCATAACGTGGGTCAGAAATCATTTACCAAAGACCAAAATATACATACCTGCTGAATAGCCCACGACATTCTCTGTCGACACTAATCGCAGTCTCCTGGGGATATCTTCACTGCTACTGGTCATGGCGCGTGTGGTCGGTTCCCAGAGACCTATCTATACGTTATACAAGACTTCTCAGCCCCTCAGCTGTATTTTGGAGAATAACTCGATTCTCAGGAGAGCATGAGCCAGCCATGCACGTTCGTCAGGCGAGGCAAAACCTCACGAGAATCATCATCCAGAAGGATCATGCACAGGCGAAGACACCTGGTCACATATTTCCTGCTGCTCTTCCCTTGGTCTAGTCATCTCTCTTTGGTCCCTTTCTTGGATTTCCTCGTCTTTGGAAGTCGACTCCCGACTCCGCACAACGAAAGTGTGACTAATAATGTCACATGTCACGTATTGGACAGACAGAAGACTACGAGCTATAGTCGTCTGCTGTTGGCCTGATATGACAATCTGTTTCGACAGCGAGGGCCAGAGGGAGTACAGAGAAGCAAAAAAGCCAGATTCATGTCGTTCCAATTTTTGTAATGTAATGGCCATCTTTTGCGTCTCTTGTCACCTCTGCAAATACGTTGTTTGGTCGATATGGCAGAAAAAGGAACGAAGAGAACCCCAGAGCTCCAAGTGGCCAAGACAGATGCTCCAGCTGTTGTAGAATCTAGGACCGGTGTTGGTGAAGCAAGTGGTATCGCCAAAACCGCCACTACGCATTTGTGTGATGTCAAGAATGAAGACTGCAGATAACAATTCCTCCAAGTGAAACCGCAGTGTTTGACGAACAACTACAGCCTAGCCCTAGCCTCTGCCTCTGTTCGACGGGATGCTGTCCTCGTTGGCGGTAGTTCATTCAAGATGATGGCGTGTTAGCTAAGGCGACATGGGCGACATGTATTGACACCTCTGCTCTTGGGAAATACAGAAAGATGGACTTCACATTTCTTCTGGAAGAAAGAGTTAGTTATTGACAGCGTTGCTGTCTCAAGCTTCGTGTCGACGATTACATTGACCGGAAGAGCTCCAGGAACTTCAAAAGGGGGAGCGACGATTACTCACAGTGGCTCAATTTCCCTTCTCCTGTCTTTCCTCGATCCTAACTTTTAGTCTTCAACATCGCTCCGACAGCCTTGTCTTCCCTACCAAATCCTCCGACAGAGCTTCTACTCACCCGCCAGCTGAAGATGAGAGAAGAATGAGCAAAGAAACAAAATTCTCTACAACATTCGACGTAGAAATCCTTCCTGAAACATTTTCAATGATATCGAGCCGGAAACTTGCGCAATTGCTTCTGGAACAGGGCCGCTGGTCGCAAAAAAGTAAGAAGGCCTCTGAAGGAGAGTCATTGGTACTGCCGTTGAGTATTTGAGGACTGATGAATGTTTGGATAGGAAGCGTTGAGGAAAGAAGCAAATGACGGCCCGTGATTCAAGTTGGGCCTCTTAGCGAAATAATTTGAAATTACAGCAATTCCTATTTTGAACATGTCCTGCGGCACCTCCAGCACCTCCCCGCTCGTCCGACGTCCAACCACCATTAAAGAACTTCAATGTTTTCAGTTTGATTCAATTCATAACCGAGGCTTTGCGTTTTACAAGGTTTTCAGCACAGAACCCCTCCAAGTCGATCCTCCAAGTCGAATGTTAGGACAACTTCCTAGAAACAGCCTAGAAGAATTCTGATTAATGGAGATTAATTGGAGGGAGAAGCTTGGTACGTCGAGTGGCATTGTTTGCATTCACTCAACACCACCCCCCGCCCAACACATTGAGTCCAGATGTCATGTTGGATGTACACTGGCTTGGAACGGAACTTCGCCCAACAGCAGCCTGTAGAGATGTGGCTTTCGTATGTTTTTCGTCTTTCGCTGCATCGTACACATATTTGCGTCGAACAATTTTCAGCACCTCAACCGCCCCCTTGAGAAGTTGTTTGTTCTCAAAAAGATTTCCGGAATTTAGAACTGAATGCTTTCAATTTGCTTTCTCGTATTATTTGGCGTCAACGCGGATTCGGTCGCAACACCCTCCACTTTCCTGAACTTTTCAATTCCTCCTTTCAAGAATTTATAAGCAAGAAGTCAATACACCCAGTCTGCCTGATCCTTTTCCTTGCCTTTCTGCACAAAAAATGGTAATTGAGAAGTCTAGCTCACAATCCTAGTCTGTTCCTTCTAAAACGATAAACAGCCAGGATTTGGTCAGAATTTTTGTGACGCGCTAGCATCCTAATATTCCTCATGCAATGCGTAACCCGAATATGAATACACCATGAAATAAATCGTACATTAAATCGTATACAAGCTTCAAATCCAATCACCAAAACTTGCTGAACACGCTACCCCTTCCAGAATTATCGCCCAAAAACATCCCAACGCCTTCCTGTATGGCGACGCTGACCGGACGCATTGGAGTCGAGTCGTAAACATGAGGGCAAGGCTGAGGAAGAGGTCTGGGCGTAAGATGGGGATTGGCGCTACTATGCGGATTGGATAGGTCGTACACAAGGTCCTTCTCGTAGATGGAGGGCAAGCGTGGCGATGAAGCAAGTTCGTTGTATTGCGGATCGTTATAGAGATTGCGTGCGTTCTTGAGGCGGGTCAAGATCTTCATACGAAAAGGTGATTAGCATTTGTTCGATAAAAGAATAGGCGACATCATACCTGCTCGTAGAACATGATCTCTCCATCCAAGTAATCCACAGTGACGGCTTTGAGGTCCTCCCCTTTTTGTTTATGATATACGTCCATTTCTGCCATTGTGGTATTTAGCACGGTCTCACATCTTGCGACCATATCTTCATCTGCCTAATTGCAACATATATAAATACAGTGCCTCAAAAAAGTCAACGAGAAAATAATACCTACATAAATTGGTCCGCTACGGCTATCGGTCCCTACAGCTTCACGATATCTTGACATTGTAGATTTATGGGTCGTAATTGCGCTCTACGAATAATCAATGATAAGGGACCACAAACATTTGATTGGTTTTCAAAACGAAACAGACCTCATACAAGGAAGCGGGGTGGGCCATCAATTTAAGAGACTCGTGCGTGGCCAGCTGCGTTCTGCGAGCCTAGTATGAACAGATAGGTGAATTCCAGCAAGTGAATTAGTCTCAAGATTACTGACATGTCCATCGTACAAGTTAGCGACAGTTTGCAGCGTCTCGCACGTCTTTTGAGCAGCTTTGGTCAACTTCAGACATTCTGACATCGAAGGAAGGTCAATATGAAGATATCAAGTGGAAAGATAGTACGGTAACATACCTGAACAGTTTTCTCTCCAGCACCAAGCACCATCCTTATTCACAAGTCCTTTCTTCTTATCCTCAGCCTTTTCAGCCGAATGTGATGGGGTCTCGCCCTCCTCTTCGCTCGTTGTTCCTGGAGCAGGATCCGATGCAATCGGCGTAGATGTTATCAAAGAAAGTAGAGAGTACGAGAGCAAACGTTCAGCTTTGGACATTTCTGTTTGTACAGCACCGTTAGATCGAAGAAATATTATACCGAGAAGGAGAAAATAATTGACCTATACGGGCTTCTCTCACCCTTCCGAAAACGTTGCGCAGGCTCTGTACACCCTTTCCAACGGCCCGCGTGTGTTTTTTGAATGACTTGATGGTGTCTTCGGCATCCTCAAGGTCGACATTGAATGCAGGATGGTAGATACGAGCATAGAAAGATGGACCCGCAGCAGGGGCGGATGTAAATTGGGGAAGAAGACGTGTCCATTCCTATCACCATACGTCGTTAACAACAAATTCCACAATGACAATAAACGAAGGACGCCTACGCTATCGTTATCACATCCTAGGAAGAAAGTGACTACCTCCGCATAGCGAACTATGGGATGTCGAACGATCTTATTCAAGTAACGCTCCAAATCACCTCTTCGTGCTTCAACGAAGTCCTCACTAAATCGACCTGCATACTGCTTTTCCGGAAGAGGCGGTAGAACGATTCCTGGCAAACGACGTGAAAGCGCCGTATGCAACATCACGAATTGCGAGAAACGGCGCTGCACCGTGATCCGAGTGGCTGTTTCGCTGCTAGTCGTAGGCGAGGGAGGATGGAAGTCGTCGGGATCTGGAACCTCTATCCAATCGGCTGACACCGCTGTCATTGGGGGTGCTGGAAATAAAGAGGTGATGCTATACACCGTGTATGCGGCGGAGAGTCCATTGGTCCGTTTGGAGGGAGAATGCACAAGGACGCTGAATGAAGGAGTTTTAGCGCGCCAGCTCGGTCCAGCAGGGCCTGCGTCTATAATGTGCCGGTCGGCCTCTCCTAGTCCTAAGATGTTGAGCTTTGCGCGTTCTTCTTCCAATGCATCGAGCATCGATGCCGAACTGCTTTCCTTCCCGTGCGGCGCGCCAATATTTGCATCAGCCGGAAATGCGGGAAGAGAGCTCCCATTCAAGAGGAATGATTCCGCGCCACTCGTAACAAAACTGGAGAACCGATTCAGAGATTTCCCTCCGAGAAGGCTTTGGCGGAAACTAGGAAATGCAGGGATCCATTCTCCAGTGTTCTGGGGTATCAAGGCAGCAAGGGATGACTGCGAATGAGAGGATCGAGGAGATGGACGAGGGGTTATGGATGAGCTTGAGGCTTCTCTCTTTCTTGTTACGTCGAGCTGGAGATCAGGCGAAAGCGAAAATTCGACGGTCAGCTACCGATTCATCTAAGATGAGAGGACCAAAGTCTTCGCAGACATCAACAACATACCGTATAGTATGTCTGCGGTAAGAGCCCAATTTCTCCGGTCGCGTCTCTTACGAGACTCCAACCATGGCCGACGTCTTCCTTGATAATATCCAACTCATCGCCTGCCTCGACCTGCAGCTCTCTAAACTCGGCCTTCCCTTCAAAAGAATACAATGCCCGTGCGGGACGCGTCATCACCTCGGGCTCATCTTCGCCTTCGTCCTCAGAGAGCGGCCGTACAGCATCCGATTCTGAAAGATACTGCCTCGACCGTGCCTTGGATACAGAATCGGTCGTCTCGAGATGTTCAGTCCACGCAGTAGAGGTATTAATTCCCGAGTCAAATTCAGACACAGGCCGCCGAAGAAGGGTGCTCGATGGTCCTGGTGGATATCGAGAAGATCTTGGGAGAGTGGCCATATGTAGATATCTGCTATCCTTTTGTGGGCGAAGTTGGAGTCCAAGACGCACAGCGCAGAGTTTGAGCCCTAGTTACGTGGCACGAGCTTTTTTAGATAGCTTGCACGTATAGCTCAATGACAGGAATGTTGGGAGTGAGCAGAAGTGAAAGGCCCTCCCGAGGACAAGAGCCTGATTGCTTCCTGTCGCTTCTGCCATGATAGACAAATTAGGGCATAGATAAGATCACGACGCTTGTCAGATAAAAGAAAATACCTTGCAGAGAGTGATATACCATAATAATTGTGCTCTGGGCATTATTTTAACATCGAGAGAGGAGTTGAAAAAAGATCTATGAAGGCATTGCATTGAGAGTGACGGTGAGCAGGACTCGGACATGGATTTTAACTGGTCTCGGCATTATCCACGCTACGGGCCGCTGTCCCGCTAACCATTGCCTCAGGAGCGATCAGTTATGCATAGGCGCTCAAGCATCCACATCGATTACAGAGTCACAGCCATCCTCGTAATAGTTTGCGCATATACAAGATAAATTTGAATGTCATTGGTATCTTTGTTAACGTTTCTATCTAGATATTTAGATAAGGATAGTAAATACACTACCACATAGCTTCAGGTTAGCCTTCAAAGCAACCTCAACAGGATACATCTTCTAGTCCATATCTATACATAGAGCAGTCATCTAGAATGTGGGTGTGCCCCTGGGGATGAAGAAACAATTCGTCAAATGAATCCCAAAAACCAAATGAAAAAGAGGATATACTCACAAGCAATCCTTGAATCCAAGATCTCCCCATCCAGTCCAGGCGGGTTTGCAGACACGGAAGTGAGAAGTCTTGTCGAGAGCCTGCAGTTCCTGGATCTCCTCCTCGGTGAGGTCGACAAGATTCGCATTGGCTGTAGGTAGAGCGTCAAAACATGCAATGCCGAGTTCAAAAAATAACAATACTGACCAGCGATACGCGAGTTAGTGACGGATTTAGGGATGACTAGAAGTTCAACGGAAGGCGATCAGAAAAAGGAGACGCTATCGACAGGGCTGTCGAGGATACCTATTACACCAGGCTTGTTCGCCTGCAAAGAAATCAAGATGTTCGAAGGTTGCACGTTGTATTTCTCGGCAAGCTTTTTGACGACAGGGTTGGTCAAAAGAGGCGAATCGTTCGAGCCAAGGGGAGAGTATGCGGTAACCACAATTCCCTTGGACCTGCAGAAGTCAACAATATCTTCTTGGGTGCAGCAGCTATACATTCAAACGACTTGAGACCCATTGTAGGGTGAGACGGATGGTTGGACATACGGGTGAAGCTCAATTTGGTTCACAGCAGGGACAATTTCAGAGTTGGCGAGCAAGCGCTCAAGATATTCCACGACGAAGTTGGATACACCTGCAAAATGTCGATGCGTACAATCAATGATGAGCCTTGTGTGAGGCGAAATATGTTCTCACCGATGGCTCTGACCTTCTCCGGGTGCTCTTTGTGAAGCTTTTCCATTTTGTGCCAGGTATCAAGCCAATCAACCTATACAGCGTGAATGATAAAGTAAGCATGAATAAAAGCCATGTTGGATAGGGAGGCCATACCTCTCTGGCAGCGCCAGAATAATCTTCACGCATCGGAGCCGGCCAGTGCATGAGCCCTACACACATTCATATGAGCTTCAAAGGTACTGTTCTCGAAAAACAATACTTACAAAGATCGAGATAATCGGTCTTCAATTCCTTCAAGGAGAATTCAAGGGCCTCCTCCACCTTCAAGTGATCTTTGTTGGCGAGCTTGGTTGTTAGGAAGAACGATTCACGAGGGACGCCGGAGGCCTTGATACCCTGTCCGACCTCAGCCTCATTGGCATATGCAGTGGCGGTATCTATGTGCTTGTAGCCGTTCTTAAGAGCAAATTCGACGGCGTGCTCGACTTCCCCGGGACTGGATTTCCAGGTACCTGCAAGGCAGGATTTCTCAATCAGCCATAATCAACTAACTTCATGTCAGAGCCACGTACCGAGGCCGAGAGTGGGGATCTCAACGCCGGTGTTGAGTTTGACAGACTTGCTTACTGGCATGATAGTTAGGAGGGAGGATGAATTATGCCCCCAGATTGCAACGAGGATGGATTAAATACTCGCTCCACTGTCCACGGCCCGTAGATTGCTGGCAGAGATATATTTTCGTCGAGGTGACCTCTGGTGACCTCATGGCTTACTTATTTTGAGATGTTCATTGGTCGTCTACTTATCCATTTCCAATTCGGGGGGGATCATCGGACTCCGGAGTGCCGCAGCGTATGGATCGGTCCGCTCCGAGGGATAGAGACGATAAGTAGGCAGATGCTTACAGAAAGTCTAAAGGGCGGGCTTGAAATAGGATTGACTAATCTTCTTGTATTACTCGTACAGGTGATACTATTGAATGTCACTACAGACAATGATACAACTAAAATTACATCTCCCATAAGTCTGGATCAGCAGGACAGTGCAGGTAGGCTCACCATTCCCCTCCATATACCATCGCCAAACATCCTGACCAACGGCCGATATCCATACGAGATGGACGATAACGGAAAAAATTGCACGACAGACGAAGAGTAGTCTGAATCGAGTTGCACTAGGACCTCCTCCACCCGAAGGCGGAGAAGAGTCACAACATGCGCTGCGAAGTGAGCTGAAGGATGGCCGGGCGCGGCCTAGTCACTCTCGCGAGCGACATCGGCACAACGCACCGCCACCCAATCATTACGGCGAGTTCCAAGACGGCCTCGCGCCATGCCCTCCTGCCAGACACGAAGCCCGGCGATCTTTGGGCCTCCTCGAAAGGATAACGCGAGGGGTCGGATTTCTGATACGCCGTTGCAGCTGGTTACAGCTGGATCCTGCTAGGATCAATCGAGAATGATTAGAATGCTCAGACCTTAGCCCGCTCGCGAATGTGGACGATGGCAGAGCCATGTCCTGTGTGGGGCGAGCCTCGCAGCTTTTCATCTGTCGTGGTGTTGAGAAAGAAAAGTTTGATGACCGCACAAAAATATGGCATTGTACACTTATTTGTACTTGCTTACCTTAGGCTGACTGAGCCAAATACGCCATGGATAGCGACACGCTCTCAGTTGGCTCTCAGAGTCCTCCGACGCTTATGCCCAAGTCAGCCTGAATGTCGCCGGGATACAATAAACATGGATAAGAAAAATTCAAGGTAGGTGATATTGTCAAGATACTTATTGTAGCTCCCGAATTGCTGCCAGTGTTGATGAAACCCATGCAACCATCCGACATGACAAGCTCTGGAATAAAACGACATTGAAAGACTTCGATTGTATTAGCAAGTGGGTATATCATCGCACGAAATTGCGGCCTCATATCTCAGAGTTCAACGTTCAGCGCTTCAGCTCTATCGAAGCGCTACCAGTACAAGTGCAATGAGCATCAGATGAATTCCTTTTCGGGTGAGAAGCTTGCGAAGCTTTCCTCCGGGTCTGCCAATTACTTAACGTTTTAACACTCTTTCCAGATCATCCATGGCCCATAAATATTACCTTTCGCTCAATAAACCAGCCTTGCTCTTTTTCCCTTCAACGTCGAGAGAGATTAATCACGGACTCGACGGTGCCAAAAATCATGTCGTTATGGTCACAATCAAAGCCCGGTGAGTTTCTTCCTTCCGACACAGCGAGCTCGTGCTGAAATTTAGAGATTGCAGGCAACATAACATCGCGAAGGAGATGTCAACATTTTACTTTCTCCAATATGAGATTACGGTGAATGCAGCATGAGTGCATAAAGTGCTTTTGTTGAAGTCCAGCCTGCAGAAAGTCATTGAGAGCATCGTGTTGGCGCATATATCCATCCCTTTGCCTCCTGAAGTCGTAGTCCGAGGGAAAGGATATGCTCTAAGCGGAAGTGAGTCAAGTAATTACTCTGCCGAGAAAATGATACAAGGACAGCAGAGCGAAAACCTTGGAAATATGGGAGGAGCCTCAAGCTCGGATGGGGAGAGGAACAGATACATGCAAGTGCCGAGAAATGGATCTTCGCATTCGAATTACTGTTAGAGGAGAAAGGCACAGAGGGGAACATGGAGGTTGAGACTCTAAGGGAAGAATAGGCGCTTGACTGCGATGACATCGTTCAGTAATAAAACTTGCTACTAGTGAGTCGTCGCTAGTTTTGCCGTCATTTCGTACTAAACAAGACTAAACAGTCCATGTGGAAGCTCCAGGTAGTGTACTGTGTCATGCAGCCAATATTTGTGTTGGCAGGCATAGAGCAAGAATGAAAGAGTTACAGTCGCCAGAGTCATGGAGGTACTGTATAACGAAATGCACGGGTGTTATGAATCTTATGATCAACCATGAACCACGTGGGGCGGAATTTAGAAGTGATGGTGGGACAACAAGCATCGGCGTAACTTGGCCTGATCTTTTTCGTCTCTTTCCTCTCTATTCCACCGTCTCTTGGGAGTCTTCTGGGCCTATTCGATCGTTTCAACACACTCGCTGATACAACATTCTCTCAAATCTTGACTAGCCCAGTTTGTACACCACATCGCCTTCAAATCGACTACAAAGAACATTCTACCTCCGAATTTGAAGGACCTTAACTATACCCTGAACCCAATAATCCTAGGAGAATGATCACATCTACATTTTTTGCAGCAGTACCTCTATTGCTAGCTGCTTTTGCTGGAGTAGCGGAAGCTACATCTTGGTTCGTCCAGCTGTCATGCGGAGTGATCTACCTGACTTATAACATTCCTCGACAGCAACGCTACCACCCCTTGCCCTTTATCAGCCCCTTGTTGTAGTATGTACTTTTTAAACAAAATATGAGAGCTCGTATTGATGATTTGTAGGTGAATACGGTTTCTGTGGAACAGGAAGTGTACGTCCATACTACTTATTTACAGCGGCTGTCAATGTCAGCTAAAAGATTTTCATTCTCTCGGACCCTGCATTTGCGATAATTCGACAAAATATACCCTTGGGATGCGAATGAAATAGTTCTGCTTAGGCGGTTGCGACCCTTTCTCTTCCAATACTTTGGACTCGTGTAGACCGGAGCCGATATGCAAGGATTCTAATGTGTGTTTCAACGTCTCCGCCTTGTATAGACCCTCCGATGTTCTTACAAAAACATTGCTCTCTCTAGTTCACATTCACAGACCAGTCTCGCATCCTGTCGAACTTCACATTTTTCGATGGAAATGTTTCTGCCTATGGTATGGCTTTTTGAATATCTCAGCCCTTTCCTTGCTTACTGTATTCCAATAAAGATTGGACTGTCGACAAAGGAAATATCCAGAACAGCAATGGTTCTGTTGCTCTGATCCTCACGCAAACAAACGGCGGCACTCGTCTTTCGAGTACACGATATGTCCACTACGGAACTATCACTGCCTCCCGTGCGTCTTCACAATGTCTTGCTTCTTGTGCTGTATGATTGATTTCTATCATAACCTGTCGGCATTCAGTCAAGTCTGGTCGCTGGGGAGGTGTCGTCACCGCTTTCATTACCATGAGTGACGTCAAAGATGAGATTGACTGGGAGTTCCCTGGAGCCAACACCACGCAAGGCCAAAGCAATTTTTTCTGGCAGGGCGTCATCCGTGCGTTTTTTCTGCAATTTTTTTGTGCGTTCCTTTGCTAAAATCTATGCAGCGACCAAAACCAACGGAGGCATTCACGGCGGGCTCACTGATACCTTTAGCGACTTCCATGACTACACTGTAAGTTTTCTGCTTCCGTGCTTTCATAAAAAATATGAACCATATTTGCGCCCTCTTAATAGATCGACTGGCAACCCGACGCGCTCACGTTCTCCATCGACGGCAAAGTTGTACGAACGGTCAAGAAAACTGATACCCTCGATGCAAACGGCGTTGCCGACTATCCAACTACACCCGCCCGCATACAGTTCTCGTGCGTATCTCGTCTCATTCCATCATTCCTCGCGATTATTATTGACGCACGGTGACGCCTGGAAACAGCCTCTGGCCCGCCGGAATCAATGGCACTGCGCCAGGCACCATCGAGTGGGCAGGCGGCATGATCAACTGGAGCGACCCCGACTACGTTGCCGCCGGCCAGTTCTACGCCCTCGTCCAGTCCGTCTCCATCAAGTGCGCCGACTCCGCGGTCACCACCGTCACCCCGAACATGACGTCCTATGTATATGGCGGGAACCGATCCGACACCTCGCCGACCATTTTGTATACCAACAGGACGTCGCTGCTCAATGCGGCGGGTAGGATCGCGCCGATTATGGGTGGCGTGAGTGGTTTCATTTTGGCACTTGGTATGGGTGTCGTGTTGGCTGTCAACGCGTTGTTGTTGTAAATTACGATATGAGGTCTTTTTTATTTATTTTATCTTCGTAAGGTTTTATGTAGGCGCTGTGTCATGGGCTTGATATTGAATGTCATCTACCAATTTATATGGGAATAACACTTATCCCGCACTAAGTAACTTCAAGAAAGCAGAAAAGCCGGTGGAGAGAAAACAACTTGTTATTATTTAGATAGTAAAGATTGCTTAGGATACAAGGGTATGCCTGTGGTTCTACATCGAGAAAGAGAGAGAAAAATGTCCCTTATGTAAGAAAATGAACCTGACTATCGAAAGTATAAAATGGAAGGCGGAGATATGATTAGTTTGAGCTATACGATGTCATAGTTTGGTCCATCTCGATCATGACACTCTCTTCATCCAATCCAAAACTCTCTTCAAATTCTTCCAAGAGGTCCTTGGACTCGTTCACAATCGCATTTAATGCCTGCGACTTCGACCAGGTCTCGAGGCCCGCATCTTCATCCTTTTCCTTGGCCGAAAATGCATTCATACTCGATCCAGGAATAGGGAGAAGCAATTCATATCCCATATATGATTGCACCCCGCGAATGCGTCTATATGTTTCCTGAATCAGTTTCAAAGACTTGATCTTGGTCGCTCGCGCTACCACGGCATCAGCGTCTCCATCGGCGGTACCCCCGCTGCTAGTGGATTTGCTCGGCTTTATCCCTCCAAGGGAAGGAGAGACAGGTGTCAAGGCAATTGGGGAGACGGGACCAAGATGAACAATTTTTGGAAGACCTGGACGGTCATAAGGAGAGACAGGAGAAACTTGGTAACCAGGACGCCTCGGCATCGGAATTTCTAGTCGTGGAATTTCAAGCAATGAAGGCGAAGGCAATAGGATAGACGGAGAAGGCATCATTCGCGGTGATGATTCTGGAGAAGGCGCAAGTAGCCCCGAGCCACGCTTGCGCGGTTTGGAGAATATGGAGGTGGAAACTCGACGACTGCTTCGGGCATTAAGGCTTGGGCTGAGCCCGCCGGTACTCCACGCTTGATGTTGCAATTCGTGGTCAAGAGTGACTACTTTTTCCATTGTCAATACTTTGAGTTGCATTCGGAGCGGACTGCGATATGCGCAAGCAAACTCAAGTATGGACCAGAGAGAGTAATCAATGATCCGCGGGCGATAGTATGTGGGTATGCGTTCTGTATGAGAGAAAGGCGACCCGGGGCGGCTGAGATCTGACGACGTTGAAACGAAAAGGCGAGACGCAGAATTTGATAGATCGAATTGCGCGCTGTTCCGAGGGGACCCTGTAGGTGTAGAAGCTGTGGAACTGATCTCAGGCTTCAGAGCAAAATCTGCATTGCCTTCTGCCAACATGGTTTTGAAGAATGCTGCTAACCGTTCCCATATGCCAAGCTGGGGTAAAAATGAAATATCAGCCTCGCCACGAACAACGACAACTTTGATGATTTGCATGGCGGTCATGAAGGTAGGCAAATGCGAGCGCCAAAAAGCACCTTCTTGCCGTCCTTTGGCATTCGGTTTAGAGCGAGTAAACGATCCTGCCAAGCCACGTAAGTGTCGGGTCCCATCCTCGTCCCTCCGACTCTTTTGACAAGCGGTCATGGCGTATACCAGAATACGAATCCAGGCGACGGCTAATACTCTACGATGCTCTTTTGTCAACAAGCCATTTCCAATAACATGTGCTTCCGTTTTCATCGAAAGCGTCAACGGAAGAACTACCCCGGAAAGGAATTGATATGTGGGCGGTCGGTTTTCTAATTCGGCGATGATATCGCTACCCTTAAGAAGGACGGCTTCTGCCAACAGAGAAACCAACGTCGGACGACATGGGAGCGTCATAAGCTGATTATTCGAGATAGCAAGATCGCAGGCAGCTAATCCTGCCGTGCAAATCTCTTCGACAACAACTTGACAAAAGCGAGAATCGTTGGCGTAAATAGGCATCTCCGACAACTTCAAAATGGTATGGAAGACGCCAGTAAAGTCTATTGCACTCATGTGTGAATGAAGAAGAGGAGAAAGTTCTTGAAGGAAAGCAACGATGGCCTTGGGTGTTCCTTGTTCTTCGCGATTGAGTAACATCTTCACAAAATCGTCGAAAAAAGATGTCAAGGGATCAAAACTGGTGTCACCCCAATCTTTCAGAAGGCTTCTCACAACTTCGAAGGCATGGCGGGCCATAGCAAGAGACACTTGACCGCCCGCAGAACCGAAAGCGACCACGAGGCGTAGGTAGTCGAGCCTCAAAGATTTAGAATCGCTCGGGGACTTGGTTCTTTCGTTGCCAGTCTTTGCCAGCCCTGGGTCCAAGGGTAGGAAAGAAACGCCTTCGTCGGGGCCTGTAGGTTTGGGTGTTTTTTCATTGTGTTTAGGTTTAGCAAACACCTTGGTGAAAATTTGACCCAACGCCGATATTCCGTCGGAAAGGACCGCTCTAGTTGAAGACGATGCGTGATAGAGATGAGGAGTGAGGAAGAGAAGAAGCCGTAAGAAGTGTTGTGCGCGTGATATCGAAAGATCGTGAGCAATCACAGTCAAAAACAAACGAACGAAGTCATCCATGCTTAATCGACTACTTTCATATTCGTCTGGCAATTGGAAAAACATCTGTCGACCGTTTTGGGAATCAACTCGCCTTATGGCAGAGAGGAAAGTCTGTGGTTTTTCATCCGCTGTATGCAGAATAAGAGCTTCACGTTCTTCAGCTTTATTTGCATTGTAAATGCCCCCAACGTCCGCTGCAGAGGGAGATACACCTCGTTTGAGCGAAGAGAAAAGTTCATAGACACCTTTGGAGAACCAGGGTGAATCGATGTCAGGAAGCATGGAGAGTTGTCCGATCGTGTTGATAGCTTGATATAAGAAAGATTCCTGGTGAAGGGCGTAAAATCTGTTGACTGCGTATTCAATGGCATTGCGTATGCCCGGATGGGATGGTGTTTCCGCATAGACCTTGACAAGTGCTGGCATGAAAAGATTATATCCACTGCCCGAAGTAAACAGTCGCCTGAATCGAGTACTGGCCACCATGAGTGCTTTAATGTCTAATTAGATCGAGGAGAAGTAGACGATAAATATAAAAACTGACCGATAAGAACCTGACTGACGATGTTGATATCGTCGCCGTGGGCCAAAAGGGCTCGATTCAACCCATCAATGAGTACAGCCAATTCATGACGATCACTCAGATGCCTGGGCATTGAGCGAAATATTTGGGCGATGAGAAGGATAGAACTTCGTGCCACCATCAATGATAGAACCTCTACGTGACCGTTCTTCCGGGAAGACCTAGCCTCTGGCAAGAACTTCTGAGGCAAGAAGTCTCGTAAGTCTAAGGCCTTTGGTTCTTCGTCATCTAATGAAGGAAGAACAAGCGAGGTCATGTTCTTTCGAATGATTTGCACATCTTGAAGATTTCTTTTAAGCATTGAAAGAAAAAACATATTCTGCGCCACTCGAATCATGGAGATAGACATTAAACGAGAAGACATTGAACGAGAAGAAACTGGCTCGAAGGGATTGTCAGATGATCCAAGATTGCGCGGAAACATTGGTCCCTTGGGTGCGATTGAGGAAAACCACAGAGAGCCAGTGGGAATGACCAAATGTTCGATTTTGGCCCGTCGAATCTCTCTCATAGACATGCCGCTGACTTGTGTTGCGAGGCTCGACATAATGGGCAGTACGAGTCCAAAATCTTCCAGTGCATCTGGGGTTCCCTCGTGTTTCGCAAGAAATTTCAGAAAGCCAGCTAGATTGTTGAAGATATTGTGTACCAGAGGGGGCGGTAACATCCGCCGAACATGCATCAGCGCTGCGAAGGTCGATATGGCCCGTTTGATATCTTTGTGCTCTCCTACAAGGAGATCGAAAAAAGGGCGAGTAAGGAGAGCTGGATCATTTCTCATCAAGTCCAACAATGTCGTACGAGCTGCTGACGCGACGGCAAAGTTGGAATCAAACACTAGATTGCAAAGGCGGGGGAAAATGAGGGTCAGGGGCGGAACAAATACTGCTCTGCGTTTAACGCCGTTCGTCGGGCCTCCAGAACTACTGTTCCGGCGCAAGAGGGTAGAAAACTCGTCAGGCTGTGGTATTTGCTGTAGATTTTCCCGTTGGGCGCGAAATTTTCTTGGGCTATGTTGAGGGCTCCCATTAGGGCTTGGTGGAGCACCTGCAGTCAAATCCGACGTCCCTACTTCTTGGCGATCCCATTGGGTCACTGGTAGTATCGAAAACGGTGTCTTGATCCATTCTTGTCGAGGATCAACGATTGCTGCATCTTCTTCTGCCCAACCAAGGTCTGCAAGGCGCTTCCTCAATTCCAAAGGCACATCGTCCTTGTCTTTGGTCTCATTTGTTTCCTCGGATGAGATGTAGAGGCTGCTGCCTATATCCGTGGCAATAAAAGGGAGTGCAGGACGGCTCAATTTGAATGGGCGATGAGTTCGATCGGCGACAAAATTCTGGTTCATGATCTGGAATCGCCAATTAATCAAAACGCCAATCTTGCGAATTGCCTCTAGGCGAGTCATATCATCGGACCTTACATATCATAAGATTTCCGAAATCCGACTGGGCATATCAAGACAACTCACGTCTGCATATCAACTTCAATCATGGCCAGAACATCCATAGGAGTTTTTTCTGCGCATTGCATGAGCATAAAACAAGCCTGAAGGTAAATTAGCTTGACAAAATTTAAGTTTCACTTAGACGTACTGCAGCAGTTGAAGAGGAATCTACATTGTCGAATAGGCAATACTGCCATAATTGAGGCCCCAAAGTTCGGCAGTCTTCCTCAGAAATCAGATTCGATATTGCAACGAAAAGTTTCAATGCTTTTGACAGATATCCTTTAGAAAGCGAATCTATGAATTTGCGATGTTGCATGAAAGTGGCTGCGAGATCGAGTTCCTGGTCATTATCGGAGGCGTCTGAGGGCGTTTTTTTTGGTACATTGGCAGCCAATATTGACATCCGACGCTACAGAATGATCAATCTCCTATCTATAACAGAATTTATCTTCCGAATAAATTTCTTACCTTATGATTGAGCTGAACACCTTCATGTGCACTCAGGTACAGACCTTGTACGCGTTCCATTGAACTCGTCACATCTTTTTCAAAATCGCCTATATCTTCGTCGGAAATGTAGTCGTCAAACCACTTCAGAGTACGTGAAACCCAAGGTGCTCTGGAGAAATAAACCATGTTAAGAAAACTTGTTATGAAATTTGAATAAGTCACCTACGGCTTGAGTGAGCGCCCTAGAAGCCTAAACTCACGAAAAATGATACAAAATAGCATTCGCTGTGATGGCGGCAGAGACTTCGATCGTTCCTAAAATTGTGGATACCGTGTTGGAAGGAAAACGATTCATCAGGTGGATATATGCGCACCTGAAATTCAATCATCGACCAAAGGCGGGCTTCTAATGCGGTCACGAACCTAATAGAATCAGCGGCAGAAGCATCCACTGGGACCTGAGAAGCTTCCCTCTGATGTCTGAGGAGGTGTATCTGGCCCGTCAATTCGACCAATAATACCAATTGTCCCAGGCGAGCGACACCCCATTGACCTTGGGTAGCGTCTGGTCTCGAGTCCTTTGCAGAGCCGAGAAGTGCAAAGCACATCATATCGACATCTCGCAACCAATAGTCTTTGACATATTTGGAATGAACTTGCAAAGTACACAGGTGATTGGCCACGACAACTTCCTTATCAGACGCTGCGCAAGCGAAGAGGGGCTTGAAGAACACCAAAGGAAGTGCCCGTGATAATGAAGTGAGGAATTCTGAAATTCGGGGAGATGGGTAGGGAGGAGGGCGCTCGACCAGTTGCTGACAACGGGGTTAAATCAATACGACCGATCCGTGAGCATGTGTCATTCACTCACATCATTGAGGATAGGGGAGATGAAAGAAAATATGGGTTTCTTGATATTCTCTGGCAAATGCTTCAACAGCGACGACAAGATGCATATCGACATGGTCCAATCTGTCGAAATCTGACATTGAAAATTAATCGACAACTAATTATCTCCACGAAAGTGGAACTTACAACTTGGGACACTGCTTTCTCCAGAACAAATTTCCAAGGCGAATTATCGCCGGAGCTATACCACTGACACAATGTGTCTATAGCCCATTTGACGGCTTGCTGAAGTTCATCGCCTGATTCGAAGTTCTGGGTTGTCGAAGGACTGGTAGCTCCAAATACGTCCATCCTCGGACTGCTTCTAAATTTTGGGCCGCCGATATCTGCATTTAAACAAATGAGCTCCAAGAGAATTCGAGCTACATGCTTCCGTGTTTCAAGAGCCAAATTTTCAGCCAATTCTGTGTCTCTATCCAAAGCTTCCGCTTCAGGGATAACTCTTGTCTGCAAAATGAAAACAATATCTGCGACAATAAAAAAATTTCCAGAAGAATTGCCGAAAGCTTCTGTAGACGAAGTAGTAGACGCCGATGATGGCAAACGAGAATGTTGGATGACTATCGGCGACGGCGCTGAAGAATATTGTGCAATAAAGGGACCGAGAAGTGGATGGGCGAGGCGACAGAAGCTGTTGAGTTTGCGGCAGCAGATAGCAGCTTGTAAGGTTGACCATGTATCAAATTTAGGAAGCGGCCAATATTGCTAACATAAATGAAGTTAGGTCGAGTCTCAAAAGGAAAAGCAAAGGACTACTTGCCTCGAGTACGTTGCACAAAAGCCATTCTCCAGTCCCAGGGGCATTCTCGATTGTCATTATTAGCGATTCCGAGAACAACGCTCGCGGAATGCTGCCGATATTTCGTCTATCCACTGTTCCCAGCTCCACGCCATAGACTTCCTCAACTCTGTCATCTTCAACCTCTCCTAATGATCCCGACAAAAAGTGCGGTACTAGGTCTTGGACAAGGTTGATATCTGGATGAGGAGGGTTTTGAAAATTGGCTGATGCGAATGTAAATCCTTTCGAAGACTTGAACATTGGGGTTTGAGAATAAACATTGTTTCCAATCGTAGACGAAGTTGTTGAGGAGCGATAAAGGGCGGCCAGCAGCAGCAGTAATCCACTTGCAATGGATTGGTAGCCTTGTGTGGATAGGAGAATCTGGCGCCTGTCCCCTGGTACAAGGAGACGCCACAATAAACCCAATATTCGTGTCCGTATGCTACTTGGCAAAATGCTCCCAGCGGCCCTTGTACACCATAAGCATCGTTCGACAGTGGCTGCCTCGTCAGCTGGTGTCCAACTATTTGCTACTAATTCAAAGGTCTCCGTGGCAGTAGTTCGTTCCTCTTCGACCCTCGTGTGCGGATACTTCGTTGGCGTAAGGAAGGGACATAGCAGAGTCGCCAGGACTTGGCTTTCATGGGGTAGATGGCGAGTGTCAAGATGAATTGATTCGCCGGAATGGTAGACGAGAATCTGATAGAGGAATCGCAGAGAAGGTCCATTCGGGGCTGGTGGAATTGCTGAAACCAGCGACGACGTTGAAACTGACTGCGGTCGTCGTAAATAATCGGTTTTCTTCCCTGCAGCCATCGAAGAAGAGGCCATAGTTCCAGTGGCCGTTAATGTCATCGTAGATCCCTCTTTCGATGATTTCAGCTGTTCTGGATATCGTGCAAGGGAACATGCGCGCAGAAGTTCCTCGCCCAACTTCCGGGTATCATTTCCTACATCCCTCGCCTGCTCAACGACATGTCTGAATCCAAGTCTCGCTAACCGAGAAGGTTTCGGTGTGGTGGATCGTGAAGGGAGGCCGTCGCGTATAGAGGATTGGGCCGAAGGTGGGCGTTGTGGAGGTGTTGGTGGCCTTGGAGAAGCTGAGATTACATGCCGCCTTAGACTGTCCCAGCGCGCTCTGCTTAATGGAGTAGAGGGAGCAGATTCCGAAGCAAAGGTCCTCAACGGAACTGCCGCAATAGCGTTCGGTCGGACGGGCTCAAGCTTGGAACTTCCAGGTGTGGTCTGCCCCGAGAACTGGGTTGTGGCAGAGTCCGGCGTAGGGCCTGTTGACCGCCTGGTAATCTTTGGAGCGTAGATAATATCTTGGCCTTCCTCAACAGTTTCTTCTACATTCGAAAGTTCGAAAGGATTCAACGGGGGTGCCGCCTGCGCATCATAGCCAGCACCTGATTGTCGCGACGAGCTCGATGACTTGTTAGAATCGAAGGAAAATAGTCGTCGAGGTCTTGGGCGTCTGATTTCAGGATTGTGGTTTTCATTAGTTTCGCCTTTCGCAGGCATGGGTGTCAAGAAGGCGTTGGCAGTTGCTTAACATCATTGGTAGTGCAGCGATTAGATATATATTCTCCCACGGTCAATCATAATGTACTGAGGCTTGATCAAAATGTATGAATTCAAAGTAAGTGCTTTAAAGCACTAAGCATATGTGAAATTCAAACTACTCAAGTACATAGATTGTGTTCACAGTCCGATGTGAGCAATTGTTGTTTTCCACTAAACCAAAAGTATCAAACATAGAAAACTAAACTTGTAATAGTACAGCGATTCGTAACGCTTGTTAGAGGATGATTTACCAAGTAGTTACAAGCTCTTCAGCCATATGTTGATCTCCTTGAGCGTATTGGTCCTGTCAGGCTCATGCCAAGCAAAAGCAATGTAATCGTGAACGCCATCCGGTGCTTCAAAAAAACGAACTTGATCTCCCAAGTCTTTAGTCATACGTTCCTTGAGAGTGATGATCGTGTCGTAGAGAACCTCGACACTACCGGCGACAATGAATGTAGGAGGGAAGTTTTTGAAATTGACAACAAGATTCGGGTCCAGCGAGGCAGGAGATATATAAGGATTGGTTTCCAAGATTCCTGCGCCATGGGGCGCACTAATTGCTTCCTTTGCATAACGTGAATCGCCTTCATTGAGATTACCGAGGTAATCTATGTCGACGAATTTAGTGGCTGAGCCGTCAGCAAGGGACTGCGTTGTAGTTCCCATATCAACCCATGGTGAGAGTAGAATAAGAGCGCCTGGAGGGCCAGGCAACTTGACCTCGGTGGAACCTTTGGTAATCAGTGAGATAGCGAGTCAAAGCATGTGCTAAATTTCCGCCCGCAGAGTCGCCAGAAATGATTATGTTCTCGGGAGCGAATCCAACCACATTGACGAGATAATTGTAGCCAGCAAGGGCATCGATAAGCTGGGTGGGGAATGGGTGGGCAGGTTCAAATGGTGGGCCTGAAGTGAGGCGATATTCGATGGAAAAGACGCGTTGGATGCTGTCAAACTCCTTCAGATAACCCTTTGTGATATCCGCCGTCGGATCTTTAGGATGGGCTGAAAGACGAACGTAAGCCCCGCCATGGCATTGCAAGATGACTTTCTCCCCTGGCTGAGCAGGAGCAGCCGTTTCAATGTTGGAGCCCGTCTTGTGGATCCAATATCCAGGAATACGGATCGAAGAAACGTCCGCAACCTCTGCCCAGTGTTTGAGTTCTCCTGCAACCAGTTCGTTTACAGGTTCAACCCAGACGCCTCTAGCATCTGTGGAAATAGCAGTATAGTCCGGAATCGCGACAGGCCAACCGGCTCTATAAGTTCAATCCAGTTAAAACATAGTATGCGCAGCGAATACAATGGAAACATACTGGGTTGCCATACTCAAAATTGTTCGAAATGTGTTCACCATGAACGCTCGCTTTAAACTCCATGTTTTCACGGGACGCCATGACCTGTAATAGATTGTTAACTCCTCCATCCCTACACTTCCATCGGTGGCCAGGAAAGGTGTGAGATCACTCGACGCTCACCTTGGTATGTAAAGTACAAACCACAGCGGAAATCGAACCAAGACTAAGAACGTCAGCTGGAACATCCAATAAAATGTCTTCATAGGCTGTTTCCTGTAGGCGTACATCATGCTGGGGGAAGAAAGCAAATACCGAACGAGGCGCAACGCTAGCTTAAGAAGCAGAAGGTCGTTCCAACCATTCGGCCGTGCCAAATGCTTGGTACCCTGAGGGCGTTAGAGGGCGTTAGCCCAAGATTTTTACCAAAATTAATGGTCGAGGCATGGGACGAGGTCTTGAGGCCTTGAGGGCTGACACCTGTCAAATAGTTCATGGTATGTGAGGAAAAGTGAAGGAAGAGGTGTGAAGATGATGATGATAAGGACGCCGCATCGCGAGGTACGCGCAATTGAAATAGCGAGATGATCGTTCTTTGCTGGTTCTCTGTAAAGAAGGATCCCTTTTAACATCATCGTTTAAAATATATATTTCCACAATCATGTAGGCTAAAATACTGAACGCTGAATGTCTTGAACCTTCACAGATGTGCTTCAAAACCAACTGTGCACATATAGATTTGGTATGGTACACATGCCCGCCTCCTAGGTACTGGAATATGAATGCGGTTTACCCACATTTTAGACAAGAAGTATCTACAATGTCTTTAGCCATTGATTGATCTCTTTCAACGTATTGGTCCTCTCGGGCTCGTGCCAAGTGAAGATAAGGTAGTCGTGAACGCCGTCTGGGGCTTCAAAGTACCTGACTTTGTCCCCCAAATCTTTCGCCATGCGCTCCTTGAGGGTAATAATCGAGTCATAGAGGACCTCCGCACCACCTGCGACAATAAACGTAGGAGGAAACTTCTTGAAATCGACAACGAGGGCTGGATCGAGAGAGGCAGGAGAAATATAAGGATTGGTTTCCAAAATTCCCAATCCATGGGGCCCGCTGAACGCCGCCTTTGCATAACGTGCATCGCCTTGGGGATCACCGATGTAGTCTGAATCGCGGGACGTAGTGGCTGATCCATCAACGAGAGATTGTGTGGTGATTCCCATATCGATCCATGGCGAAAGCAGAATAAGGCCGCCTGGGGGGCTAAGCGTCTTCAGCTCAGTCGACCCTTGATACTCGGTGAGATAGCGAGTTAAGGCGTGTGCTAAATTTCCACCCGCAGAATCGCCAGACAGAAAAATGTTTTCAGGGGCGAATCCAACGACATTGACGAGATAATTGTAGCCAGCAAGGGCGTCGATAAGTTGAGTGGGGAATGGGTGGGCAGGTTTGAATGGCGGGCCTGAAGTCAAACGGTATTCGAGGGAAAAGACACGTTGGATGCTGTCCAGTTCCTTCACATAACCCTTTGCAATATGTGCTGTCGGGTCTTTTGGGTGTGCTGATAGACGAATGTAAGCACCGCCGTGGAATTGCAAGATGACTTTCTCCCCTGGCCGAGCAGGAGCACCCGTCTCGATCTTGGAACCCTTCTTATGAATCCAATAACCTGGGATACGAATCGAAGAGACATCCGCAATTTCCGCCCAAATTTTGAGGTCTCCTGTGACGAGCTCGTTTGCGGATTCAACCCAGACACCCCTGACACCGAGTCCTTTGCTAATGGCAGTATGGTCTGGCACGGGAATGGGCGGACCAGCTCTGTAGATTCAACGTCATTAAAGAGTAGTATTTCCAGAAACATAAGAGAAACATACTGAGCTGATATGTCCATCACTTTCCGGATTGTGTTCACCAGGACTGTTCGCTTCAAGCTCCAGGTCTTTCGGGGACGCGATGATCTGGCATAGTCTTTCAGCTTTTGCGCAACGACGCGACCCACCCTAGAGATGCAGACGAATCACCCACCTCGGGATATTGAGTGCGATCCATAGTGGAAATCGGACTATTGCCAGAGTGACAAGCTGCACTAGCCAGTACAATGACTTGATAGGCTGCTTCCTGTATGGGTATGCCATGATGGGGGAGGAAGAAAGGATCCTCTGAGTCGCGGTGTGAAATCATATACGGTTCTCTCGTGAATTTGAGATTGGTATAATCATATGGATGATCCAAGCATAGGAAAGTATAGCACCCGTGCCGAAACAGTTGGTATCTGTGCAGTGTGTTATAGTTTTAGGCTATCTCAGGCTATCTCGCAGAAAAATCAACTGACACGTACACCTCTACTTCAACTTCGGGATAGAATCTATAAGAACGGGTGTAAGCATGAAAAACAGCAAACGATGCTGGGTGTAGCCAAGTTGAAGGTGTCCTGCCATGGGCATGGCCCCATTGATCGGACGGTCGCGTG